>OZ023267.1:126246596-126326786 GCA_964006375.1 Tillus elongatus
TTAGAGATCTTGGTACGCGCACATTTGAAGAATTCTTTCAAAAGGGTTACCATCCATATCTCTCTATTATCAAAAAAATCTTTCGTTTTAACTCCTTTTGAGAAACATGCCCAAAACTCAATTTTCTATGTAGGTAAAAAACTAAATTTTGCTATATCTGTAGATAGTGTATGTCTCTTTAAAAGAAACTTGTATTACAAATTTAATTAGTTATACAGAAGATTTCCAGAAGGAAACTTAATTCATATTTAGAAAAGTAAAGTATCTGCCAAATTATAAACGTAGTAGTTATTTTCCCTTATTAATCGCCAGTAAGAATACGTTTTAGTCAACTTAATCAAACCGGTTTTTTCAATATCAATTACAACAAAAACAAAATTATAATTTCAGATTCAAAGGTGACAAACTTATTTAGGGGTTTTTTAAACAAAAATGAGATATTGTTCAAAACGTAAGAAATTTGTGCACTATTGTTTCTCCAAATGTGAAAATAAAACATAAAAAAATAAAACTCTGGACGCAGCAAGTGCGTTATGGTAGTGAATTTTCATTAAAATGTTTTTAATTGCAAATATGTGTGTTTGCTTTTTAAGAAAGCAGGCATCAATTTTGGTTACCAGTATAACCTATATAGTAAAAACAATGTGCCATGTTTCATAAAAATAACTTTATTGTGTGAAAATGTACAAAAATTTCCAAAAGTAAACTTAAAGTGTTCCCGGAAAAACTCGTTTCTTGGTCAACCTTATAGGTTAATAGCAAATTGAGCTATTCAAATTTGAAGCATTTAATGAAAATTCGCTACCATAACGCACTTGCTGCGTCCCGAATTTCTTTTCTTACAAACATGCATCGCTGAAAAATTCAAAAATGCAATAACATAAGGCGTGTTTGATTAAAAAAAAAAGAAAATTTGTATCACCAACGACTTATGGGACATCCTGTGATTGTAGAAATATTTTTTTAAGATGTAGCTCAAGACACCCTATAATTAATATATACAAATTTTCTTCATATCTTGTATAATAACGGATATATTGAGCTTTATTGATTTTTTACGAAAATTCGACAAAAATTATATACCATTAAACGATAAACTCTAAAGCTAAGGCTACTGCCAAGCATCAGAGAAAGGGTCTATTTGAAATGAATTTTCTGGAAACATTTTAGTAAAATGAAGGACAATGACGGTTGAAACTAAGACTTCAGAGTTTGTAAAACATCCTTCTTGAGACATTTGATTTCCATATCCCGTATTAGATTCAAGTTCTTTGCCTAAATGTTGCCGATTTTGACGTTTTCAATCGCAACTTTGACGTTTTGAGGAAAACCCCAATTTATTTTTCTTTAAATGCCTATAACTTTTTTGTCTTTTGGCCTACATAGCTAAATTTTGGTACGTGGCTTACCTATAAGGATATTAACTAGCGTACCAAATTTGGTTGCCCTTACTTTGTTAATTCCGGAGATATAAATTTTTTTCGAAAGAAAATACAAAATTTTCCGGGAAAACCTGGGCAGATTTTCCTGGCTAACGAACTTATCCAAGCCATTTGCAAAAGGAATTTTTCCACCAAATTTAGTCAAAATCGGCCTATTATTTTTTGAGTTATCGGTGTGATACATACATACATATATATATATATATATATATATATATATATATATATATATATATATATATATATATATATATATATATATATATATATATATATATATATATATATATATATATATATATATATATATATATATATATATAAACATATAAAAATTGAAACGGACCCCGGATATGTGTTCTAGGGGGCCTAGTTCGCGGTCATTTGAAGAAATTTTTTCAAAATTCAAAAGTCGGGATCTCCTCATTAGTGAATTTTTTTAAAGAAAATTCACTAAAAAGATACATTCATCCAGCTGGATTTGATCCTGTAACCTTCTGCGTAGGATGCGAGCGCGGTACCCGCTGCGCTATCTGGGCACACGTCAACAAAGGTTTTATTTGTGTCATACTATAGATCGGCTTCATGCCCGGGATATTATATTTAAAGTATACATCATTTATTAATTGCAGAAAATTAGGTAGTAGAATTACCATTGAAACACATCCCACGGCTGTTTCGGTCTTACATACGTATTATATTTAAGTTTAAAGATAAAAGAAACTATTTTAGAATAATTTTTATAGAGACTTGGCTTGATTTTGTTTAAATTTTTGTTACATTATTATGTGACAGCATAATATATCTATGCTGCGCTGAAACTGTGTTTGAGGCCGTTAATAAAGCTACAAATATAGTGTATTTTAATAATTGATTGAATCACCCAGCTAAATAACAATCAATTGGCAAATTTTTAATTTCATGTCGTCTGTCATTATATATATATATATATATATATATATATATATATATATATATATATATATATATATATTTTAAACATCAAACTTTTAACGGACCTTGGTTTTGGGTTCTAGGGGCCCAAATTCGCACTCATCTGAATATCCATCCGATAACCCAAAAAATAATTAACCGATTTCGATGAAACTCGGAAAGTCCCTTTCTTTTATTAATTGGCTTGGATGAGTTCGTTAGCCAATAAAATCGGACAGGGTTTTCTGGGAAAATTCCAAAAATTACAAAGCTGTTTTAATGAAATTTACTAGATATGTTGCCTTGGAAGAGACCTCACTATGTACCAAAATTCAACTTTCTAAGTTTATAGAAAATTGAGTTATTTAAATTTAGAATTTTCTTTCGAAAAATTTTTCTTCGAATATTACAAAATTATTTTAATGAAATTTGGTGAATATTTTGCCTTAGGAAAGACTAAGTTTGTAGAAAGTTGAATTCTTGAAGTTTGAAGCAGTTAATAAAAATTCACTACCATAACGCACTTGCTTCGTCCCAAACTTTTTAATAATTATTTTTTCTGAAAAACGTTTGTAACTTTAATGAAATTTGCAGCACAATTTTTTTAAAGGCACTTGCAGTACTTACATATTATATCTAAGACCAAATTTTAATTTTCTAGGTCCATATAAAATATAAATTTTTTCAAATAATCGCTAACTAGGACTCTAAAACCGATCTCCAAGGTCCATTTAAATTTAAAGAATTAGTTTTAATAATATATCTTACTAATAGTGTACAATTCTTATGCAAATTCACTACTATAACACACTTGCTGCGTCCCAAAATTTTTATTTATAGTATACATTTGCATGCTAAAATTAACAGGTTTTGGAACTTTGTCCTGGTATTAGGAAATAAATGGTCCAAGGCTGACAATACACAATTCTTAGCTGATTATACAGCTCTATATATAAAATTTTGTGTAAACTAGAGCTATCGCGACAATATACTACCTGGTCCTGCACCGAGATGGCGTCCCTGTTGTATCTCTCACAACGTTCTCCAGGCTGATAACCTGCGACAACCTCCATTGTTTAGATTTTTATCTACGATTTATTTAAATAGTATAGCAATACATATAACGTCATCTGTCTTTGTCCAACATTGTAGATATTGCACTACAGAATTGGAAGTGATGTCGAGGATTATTTTATTATTAATTTCAAATAACTTTATTTTCCTTTGATCAAACGACTTGAAAATTGGTATACAACCATGTCTGTCTATGTTCTTTTAAGTTGTAAATATTCATTTCAATCACTTAGACAATTTGAGAGATTAATGTTCAGTTTCACAAAGCTTGATTAAATATTTAACGGTTAGTTAGTTAACCAAGGCTTCAGACGTCCAATTCTCAGTCTATGATTCGGGTTTTTGCCATGACAACCAAATATTTTGCAGCTTTGATTGGTTCTATCAAGCCTTGAGTAACTAACCGGCACTTAAATGTTTAATCGAGCTTTGTGAAACTGGACAATTGTGTTTTAAACAATATTTTTTATTTTTTTTACTAAGAAAAATTGGCCACTGAGATTTGATGAACAAACTCATCCAACTCATTAGCAAAATAAGGGTAATTCCCAAATTTGGTCCAAATCAGTGAAGTTATGGGTTGTATACATACATACATACATACATACATACATACATACATATATATATATATATATATATATATATATATATATATATATATATATATATATATATATATATATAAACATTTTAACTGACCATGGAAATGGGTTCCAGAGGCCCCAATTCGCGCTCATTTGAAGATATTTTCCAAAAGTCTCACCAGAATTTGTTTATTTAAATGAGATCAAATACATAAAAAAAAATGAATAAATTAGGCCACAAAAGCTTGCCTTGCATTTTCCCTAGTAACTGGAAAACTGCTTGAGTACAACCCGTCCCTAAGAAAGGATCCAAAGTGCATCCTAGCAACTACAGGCCTATTTATCTCCTTTCAGTCGTCTCTAAAGTGATGGAAAAGTATATAAACACGGAACTACTAAAATTTCTTGAAAAACACAGTCTAATCCACTACAGGCAGTATTGATTCTGTCAGCGCAGATCAACTGCCGACCTCCTTTCCTTTGTCACCCATTCTTGGAACAAGTCTATGGAACTACACGGTGAATCCCAGATTGTCGCTCTAGACATATCCACAGCCTTCGACCGGGTCTGGCATGCAGTGCTGCTTAATAAACTACCGGCCTATGGCCTACCACCAAAACTATGTACCTGGACAGCAAACTTCCTCTTTAACCGGAGCATTTATGTTGTTGTGGATGGCCATTCCTCTAAACTATATCCAATTAATGCAGAAGTTCCTCAAGGTTCAGCTTTAGCCCCTACTTTGTTTCTTCTCCACATCAATGACCTCCTCTCTAGCACATCCAGCCCAGTTCACAGTTACGCGGACGACAGCACCCTCCACTCAAATATACAATATTCTAAGCCTGTCTCTTTGGCCCAACTAGATGAGGATCGCAGACACATGGAGGGTTCTGTCTCCGTGGATCTCCAAAAAATATTAGACTGGGGAAGTAGAAATCCTGTACAATTCAACCCCACCAAATCTGTCTTGCTTTCTTTCTCATAAGAGATACACCAGCCCTAGACCCATCACAATAAACAACCAAGTTATTCAAAGTAATGAGTCCTTTTCACTTGTTGGCATTTCTGTGGATCAAAATCTCAATTGGCACCAACATATCACATCAATTGCAGAAGCGACTGCTAAGAAATTAGGTTTCCTCTTCCGGGCTCGCAAATACTTTTCACCAGCTAATCTCTATACCTTATATACTTCACAAATAAGACCAAACCTCGAATACTGCTCCCACATCTGGGGTGCTGCTAACGCTTCTACACTCGCTATCCTGAACTCCATTCACAAGAGAGCTATATGCCTCATCGGTGACCCTACCCTCACCCAAAGGCTGTCATCCCTTGCCCACCAATGTGCCGTTGGTGACCTCTCTCTCTCTTTTATAGATATCTGCACAGGCACTCGTCAGAGGAGCTTTCTTCCATAGTTCCTCCACCTGATGCCCCCAACAGATCTACCAGGGGAACAGAGCGAATGCACCCTTTTACTGTCCAGGTCACCAGATATACAACATCTTGTTATGCCCGCTCTTTTGTCCCGAGGACTTCCAAGTTGTGGAATTCATTGCCGGCACATGTTTTTCCTTCTCCCCCGAATTTCCAAACCTTCAAGTCCACAATTAACAAGTTGCCTCTTTCCTCCTTGTCGACACCCACGGTACGATAATATTTAGGCTGTAAGCCCTCGTGGTGTGTTGTTGAAATTAAAAAAAAAAAAAAAAAACAAAAAGCAATATAAACTCCATTTGTTATAAACGTGCATCCTGAAGGCCATCGAAATATGAATGTACCTTTAGCTTTCTCAGCAAAAAAGTTACTATTTAGCCTTTCATGTCAGATCTAGAAGAAATGGTAGGCAACCAATAAAATAAAAACACTAAATAGATGCAATACCAACTTAAAATAAACTTTCCATAGCCACCTATGTTGCACATTTATTAATGAATAGTGTGTTTATAATTTATATACATAAGTTTAATTTTGTAAATTAAATAATATACAAAACCTTCAGAGCAGAAATGTATGTTATCCTTTTCACCACATAGTCACTGTGCCAGGAATTTTGTTTATGTTGTGAGGTGCCAAGACTTGTACCTCTGTAGTATAGTAGTAAACACATTTATTACAGCACATCAAAATGTCAATAGCCTCATATTCATTTTTTTTATAAATAAACAATTTTTCTACATCTTATATTATTGAAACAAAAAAACCCTTAAGATATTTTCCTGAAATTGACAATTAACTGCAGAATGTAATGCTGGCACTAGCAATAACTTCGATAAAATAATTTCCAAAGGATTTAAACAACAAACGAAAAGTATTTTCTGAACAGTTGAACACAAAGGTTAATAAAACTGTGTCGTGGGAAAATTCATGGAAAAGCCAATGTCCCAATTAAAGGGAAAGTAGTTATTACTTTAAAGTCTACATAATAATAGGAAAACACTTGGAATAGGTACATACCATACACACTGCAGATGCATCAAAAGGATTATGAAGAACATTTTCTGGATAATGGGCCAACACTTTGCTTTTGTAGGATCTCTCCAAAGGCGATACATGAAGGTTGTCTTCTGTAAAACGATAATCACCTTAAATCATCGTCACAGAAACATATCAATCGCTACTCACCTGCATATTTATCAGGTTCAAGCCCTGAGTTCAAATCAAGACCACATATCACAAAATAATCTGCGAACTTATTCATTTTTAATTAACTTACTTGCGTCAAACGAATTTACTTAATAAACTAATGGGCAACGATTCTATCACAACAGGTCATAAATTAATTATAATTTGTACTATAACACACTTTCAAAAAATATGTTACATTTTATTTCCATTCGTTTTTTACGCTCTCTTAATTTCTTTTAATTTTTCGCCATATTATTATTGAGTTTTTGTTTTACTTTCTACTAATGAGACATTTTACCTACCGCACTTATCACCTACTTCAAATCATTAATAATGAGAGAAAAGGAGAAGGATAAGGAGATGAAAGCGAAAGAGAAAACATAATTTTTTTTGAAACCAGGAATTTCCGTGCCGAATTCTGGCAACGCTGTGTGCTGCTGTCACTGTCAACTGTCAACATCGAGAACAACACTGGCACTGACCAAGATCTATAAAGCTATAGGTTACCTCATAACTTTGGCGGGGTATCGGCAAGGGGGGGACTCTGACGTCATCTTTTTATTTGACAGGCTTTTGTGTATGTTGATTTCGGCTCCTCCTGTCTTTATTTAAGTGTTTTTGTGTGGTTTAGTTTATATATTTTCGTTCGAACATTGTTGTTAAAGTTTTGTGGACTATATTTTAAGAGTTTTGTTGATTTAGTATCTGGTTTGGTGTTCAGAAGACGTTAAAAAGGCTGTTCTACTTACCGTAAGTATTTTTGTGTTGTTTGTGGTCTGACTGTTTTAAGCTTAGATATTATGTTATGTTCAATATAAACGTGTATTATTTGTTAGTTTTCTGCTTGCGCTATTATAGTATAATAATATTATAATAAAATTCAGAGGAATAATGTTGTTAATATTTCCGAAATTCCTTAATTATTCTGTTAGGTTATGTGTTCAGCTACTTCTCATTAATAATTGAAATAATATTATCCCAGACATCTCAAAGAAAATTATAAGTGTAGATAAATAAATACATGTATATTTTTTAGATGCCTGGGCTTATTTGTGCTGTGACTGCCTGCAAAAGCAAGAGTGAAAAGGCAAAAAAGACTGGAGACAAAATATCTTTTCATTCTTTTCCAACAAATAAAGCTCAGCAAAAAGTGTGGATTGCACGATGTCATAGAAAGGACAAGTTTGACATAGGTCACAAGAAGATATGTAGCAAACATTTTAATACTGATGATTATGAAGATGCTATACAGGCAAAAGTATTGGGTGTTCCACCAAAAAGGCTAAAGAAGAATGGTAATATCATTTTATTAGTGATTTTTTATTATTTTGTTTTAAATATTCTTTATTTACGAACTCAAACAGTATATTTGCACTGGTAACAAGTTCTACAATTAATGATGTAAAATTACATATGATTTTGAAGTTAACTTAAATTATATTGCTTATGTCAAGTACTTTAGAAACTATATATGTATGCACTGTATGTATACCTGGAAACTGTTTTGTCCATTTAATAAATGCCTTTTAGGTGCACTGTAACAGGCCTCCCACTCGTCTGAAAAAACGGAAAAAGTCAGGGAATTTGTAGAAGAAAAAATGTTGCCAGGGAAATCAGGAAAAAATTTGGAATAACTAAAAGTCAGGGAATTTTCGTCCCTGTCAGGGAATAATAATTTGTTTCAGTTTTATGATATATAAATGAAACAATATGTTTACTTTTTGTGCACTTATGGACCTTTCATTTAATGATTCCTTTTTCCATAAAACAACCACAATAATTGTTTTTTTAATCTGGGTTCATTGGTCGTATTGTTTTTAAAATGGGGAAATGTGTTTTCCGCCATGACACGAAGAAGTACTGTAATATGTAATAGTGTGTTACACATGTTGGGGGTGAATTGTAGAAGATTAAAGTCAGGGAAATAGATTTTGGCATGTCAGGGAAATCAGGGACATTAATATGCTGTTTTTAGTGGGAACCCTGTGTAAATCTTTGCATCCGATGTTAGATTATTGAAGCTATTCTTAATTTTTTTTAAATCCGCCTGATATATGCTCTTTTGGATTATTATTTTTTTATTTAACATAACTTATATTTTTCTTTCATTAATAAGATAATTTTACTACCTATTGATTCAATATTTTTTTTATTCACAACTATTAGTTCTGATTAATCCTTTTAGTGAATTTTCTTTTTAAAAATCCACTAATGGGGAGCTTGTGACTTGAATTTTGGAAAATTGCTTCAACAAGTGCAAACTAGACACCCTAGAACATATATGCGGGGTCAGTTTTATATATATATATATATATATATATATATATATATATATATATATATATATATATATATATATATATATATATATATATATATATATATATATATATATATATATATATATAACAAACTTATCCAAGCTACTTGCAAAAGGAAGGTACTCACCTAATTTGCTCAAAATCGACCCATTATTTTTTGAGTTATCCGTGTGTTACATACATACATGTATATAGTATATATGTACCACACCAATACCTCAAAAATAATTTGCCGATTTTGATCAAATTTGGTGATTAACTTCTTTTTGCAAGTAGCTTGGATAAGTTTGTTAGCTAGGAAAATCAGCCCATTTTTTCCCGGAAAATTTAGTATTTTCTTTTGGAAACCCGGAAGTAACAAAGTTATGGCAACCAAATTTGGTACGTGGGTTTATATCAAAAAAGTAAACTATGTACCAAAATTTATATCTGTGACTTAAAAGACAAAAAATTGAATATAGGCACTAAAAAAAAATTGGGATTTCTCTCTTAAAACGTCTAAGTGGCGATTTGAAGCCACAAAATTGGTAACTTTTAGGCAATGAACTCAAAACGGATACAGGTTACGTAGAAAAGATGTAGTAAGAAGAGTGTTTCACAAACACTTATGTTCCACCATCAAACGTCATTGTTTTTCATTTTACTAAAATATTTCATTTCACATAGACCCTTCTCTGATGCTTTGGCAGTAGTTTTAGCTATAGAGTTTATCGTTTAAAGGTCTCTAATTCGAATAGCGAATGTTCGTAAAAAATTAATAAAGCTCGATATATCCGTCTATCAAGATACGAGAAAAATTGTATACTTGGGTGTCTTCAGCTGCATCTTATAAAATTATTTCTATAATCACAGGCTGGCCCATAAGTCGTTGGTGATACATTTTTTTTATCGAACATGCCTTGTATTATTGCTTTTTGCATTTTCCATATACAGTGTATATTTGTAAGAAAAGAAGTTAGGCATGCAGCAAGAGCATTATGGTAACGCTTTTTTCATTAAATGCATCAAATTTGAATAGTTCAATTTGCTATTGACCTATAAGATGTGTTGGCCAGGAAACCAATTTTTTTGGGAACATTTAAAGTTCATTTTCGGAAAATGTTTGTACAGTTTCAAACAATAAAGTATAAAATATAGTACGCTGTTTCTACTACCTATATAGGTTATACTGATAACCAAATTTGATGCCTGCTTTCTTAAAAAAGACATCTTTGCTATTAAAAACATTTAAATGAAAATTCACTACCATAATCCACTTGTTGCGTCCAGGTTTTTTTACAGTATTTTAACTTGCGATAAGTCGTGCTTAAAAAAATATCCTTGCATGATTGGCAATTTAAAATTTGCAATGAACTTTAGCTACCTAGTTCTTCTACATCTCTAACAGAAAAAAATCTGTTTCCTCTAACACCATCTCCTTTTTTTAACATTTTCCATTCATACAATATGCATACTTTTAGCTGTGATTCTTCTAAAACACCCTACTTTTGTTGAAAATATCTTGATTAAATTTGATGAGTTCATCATTTATATAAATAAATCTATTTTCCCCCGATAAAATTCACAATCGTTGGTATGGATGCTTGTAGTTTTCTTTGTCTGAACTTAATTTTTTGGTATTATTTAATGGGATACACTTTAATGACAATTGGTTCACTTATATTACCTGCTTTTATTCTATAGCAGCTTGTTATTTCATTTTATTTCATGTCCAAATTTATTGCAGTAAAGAACTGCCCAACTGTTTCCCTTATAGTTCCTATTTGCGGTGATATCGCCGAAATCACAATATTTTTTGCCTTCTCACACTGCTCTAGGTGATTGATTCTGGTCTCCAATTTTTCCCCTCTTATTTGCAGTTATTACTCATCTTCACTAGTTCTTTATTTGTTTTTACTAGTTCGGCATAATGTTGACGTTGCTCTTCAAAATGATGGGACATGCCTGAGTTGAGGGTCTTGCATTTGTTTCATATAGTTTTGCGTTCAACAATTTTGGAGCACCTCAAGTTCCTTTCTGATTATCTGCTGTATGTCATTTCCACTTAGTTTGCTCATCTTTGCAACTGTATTACCTCTCTTTTACATCAAGCCAACAAACTTTTATTTTCTTTGCTTAAAACTTTAGTTTGCAAACCACAACTTCTGTGAAAAGGTGAATCAGAAATATTTCACTTGTAGTTGTCTACTACTTTTTTTACAGTATTTACAGATATGTTTTATGTATTTGTAATAGTTAACCTAATTTTTCTGAGGATGAGTTTGCTTAGCACATCAGTTTCCTAAAATTTATATTAATTTTCAGCTGTTCCACATTTGAACTTATTGTCACGAGAAAATTCTAAGGCAAGTGAAAGAGAAAAAAGAACCCAAAAGAAAGAGAGAAATGAACTTGTTCAAAATATTTTAAAAAAAACACTTAATGTTACTGGTTTTGAATTCACATCAGCACAAAACATTGATGACCTGCCTGGCACCAGTGTCGAAAGTGATTATGAGAAACTAAAACGATCCTATGATGTCCTTCTAGCTGAAAATAATCAAGCAAAAGACCAAATTCAAAAATATAAGGAAGAACTTGCAGATATTAACTTGAGGAATGCAAATCTACAAAAAGAAAATGACTATTTACAAAAGAATGTAGGCACACATGTTAAAGAAGTTCTTTCTCATTTTTTAAGTGAAAACCAAATTGATGTCCTATTAAAGAGAAAAACAAAAGCAAGATGGAATGAGGAAGAAATTGCCAAAGCTTTTACATTGAGATATTTTGGAAAACGGGCATACATATATGTAAGGCAAACACTTAAATATCCATTACCAGGTATTTCTACCTTACAAAGATGGGCCAGCACTATTGACTTAAGAAATGGTTTACTAAGTGACATTTTAAGAATTATGGATATTTGTGGACAAACAAAAACAAACATGCAAAGAATGACAGTCCTCTCATATGACGAGATTAAAATATCTTCCATATATGAATATGATCAACAAAGAGATGACATCATTGGAGAACATAAATACATGCAAGTAATCATGGCAAGGGGGTTAATTGATCCATGGAAACAACCAATTTATGTTGATTTCGATAAAAAAATGACAAAGGCCCTATTGGATGAAATTCTAAATGAATTGAACAGAATCAAATATAATGTTGTTGCTTGTGTATCTGACTGTGGTGGAGGAAACATGGGTTTGTGGAAGGAATTGGACATCAGTATCCATAAAACGTTTTATATACACCCTACGTCGGGAGAAAAAATTTATTTTTTTGCTGATGTCCCACATCTTTTAAAGTTGATAAGGAATTGGCTTGTTGACAGTGGATTTCGATTGGAAGATGGAACTATCATATCAAAAGATCCCATCGAAGCTTTAATACAATCCTCTAATTCTGAGATTAGTTCTTGTCATAAGCTTTCAATGCAACACCTGACTTGTGAAAAAGCACAACGACAGAATGTGTCAAAGGCTGCCCAAATATTTTCAAACACCACAGCTACTGCATTAAAACGATATCTTCCTGGAGATGATAAAAAAAGTGCAGAAAATGTAGCAGATTTTGTGGAACTTATTGCTATTTGGTTTGATATTTTTAATTCATATGTTCCAAATGCATCTGTCCCTACACGAAGTTCATATGGATCAACTCGACTTGAAGAACAAAACAACATTCTGAATAAAGTAAAAAGCACTTTTATCACAATGCGTTGCTGCAACAAAAATGTTTTGCAAATTTTTCAAAAGGGTGTATATATCTCAACCTTATCTCTGCAAAACCTTTATCAAGACTTAACAACAAAATATGGAATTTCATATATATTGACACATAGATTAAACCAGGACTGCTTAGAAAACTTCTTTTGTCAGGTAAGTTTTGAAATTAAAGTAAATATTAGCTTGTTATTTTATAATGGTTATTTTGTTTCAGATACGAACCAAAGGTGGATTGCATGATCATCCTTCTCCTTTAAATACCTTATACAGGATTAGAATGATTCTTTTGGGAAAGAATCCTGGGTTAGTACAAAAGCATGTAAATGTAGCAGCTGTAGAGGATAATGAATTTTTATTAACTACAGTCATAAAAAAAGCTCAGATTAGTTGTACAAACATTCCTCAGCCATTTGTAGATTATGGTACAGTTGGTGATGAAATTATTAGTGAAAGTAGTGTCTCTTCTTCTGCATCCTCTCCTGCAGCAACCAATAATATGGCAGAAAAAGATGGTTTAGTTTACATTGCCGGGTACTTAGCCAGAAAATATAGAGATAGGTATCCCACACTTGGCATGTATACCTATGAAACAGACCAAGCAAGAACACTGCACTCATACAGTATGCCTTCTTGGGTGCAACAACTGTCTTTTGGTGGTTTAACAGAACCATCTGATATTTGGACTGAGCAAGTTTTAAGAATGGAACATCATTTTAAAAAATATCATCAGTTAACATTTTCGGACAAAAAAAATATTGTTACAAAAACAGCTTCGTATATAACAAGAAAAGAAAGCGATATTCCTACGGATTTGGTAACAGCTTTCACACGTCAGAGAATATTTATGCGAATTAAATATTTAAATGGCATCAAAAAGGAATTATCTTTTAACAGAGGGCATGATGACGAAACAGATGAGCAAAGAAAAACTGCAAAAAAAATGAAGAAATTCCAAAATAGAAATTAAATATCTAGGTGAAGTTTACAACCTACCATAAGCCAGTATAAGTACACTTTGGCAACATATAATATAAATACAATTTTAGTCGTTAAGCGTTTAGATTATACATCCTCTGATGATAATAATGTAACCATGTAAGTGTGACAATCGTCAGCTCTTTAGAGATGTGTTGTGGTGATCCCAAATTGTACTAATCAGTGCTCATTACAGGTTCCAACCTTGACTTAGTTTATTATGGCTCCAAGGTCTGCGGAACTGAATCTTTACTAAAGTGTAGATGTAAAATTGGATTAATAGGAGCAGATATCGCTTTTCTGAAATCTTGCAAACAGAAATCAGTTATTATACTAATTTGAATAATTTGGAGATAAAATTTCCAATAACCCGAAAATTAGGTCAAAAAGTAGCATTCTGCTGAGCAATGTGGCTAGATTTAGAAATGCAATATTTATACTCAAAACATAGTATGTTTGAAACGCAAGCATATAATCTGTTTAATAAGTTAACCTTTAAGTTTGGTAAATTAGAATAATGTAGAATGGTCCAATTTTTAAAGGAACATGTTTGCAGTCATTGACATGAAAATAATTTTAAAAAATGAATATACAACATAATACATTAAAGCAGCTTGTTAAATGTCAAGTGGAAAACGAAAAACCAAATCCTCAGAAAATTGACCTAAAGATCTTTCTTCGCAGTTGTTTAATAAAAATGAGATCAATCTCGTAAACAAAGGACTTAAATTTGATTTGCAGTCACAAAAGAACGATCTAGTGGATCTAGTATGTTATCCGAGGAACATTTAAAGATGAAATTTCAAAAAAACAAAAAGAGAAAATTCTGTTAAAAACAAATTTAATCAAATGAAAATAGTTAAATGACTGTGAAATAAAGATTGTTGTTATGTTAAAATAAATAATAGTAATATGGTTGCTATTATGGACAAGAACGATGATAGTAGATATTGCAATAAAGTCTGGTCGCAGCACGTCCATTATGGTAGCGAATTTTCAATTTCCATATAAATGTTTTTAATGTTAAATATGTTGTTTTTTTTAATGAAAGACATCAGATTTAGTAGAAAGTATAACTTTTATGGTAGAAACCATGTACCATATTTCATCAAAATAACTTAATTGTTTGAGAAAGTACAAACATTTTCTGAAAATCAACTTAAAATTTTCCCCAAAAACTGAGACTGACCTTGGATATAGGTTCTAGGGGGCGTAGTTCACACAAGAAGAAACGTTAACAAAATTCAAAAGTTACAGTGTCAGTAACGAATTCTAAATAAAAGTTCCCTCCCAAAAACCTTTTCAAAACGTAAAAACGATTTAAGGACTTGTCCGAACCTTATTACAAAAGACTTAGGAAGAAGGTTATAATTTACAAATTCAAAATACCCAAAAAATATTGTCGCCCAAAAATTCATAACCTGGGAAAATTGATTGGACCTATTGTTTCGGCTATAGATTTCCCAAAAAGAAGTCTAGCAGAGTGGTTAACAAATAAATTTAAAAGCTTGTCTGTCAAAGAAAAAAAAATCTATATTAAATTCACTCAAATTTATCAAAGTTAAAAATGTTACATTGGTTAAAGGAAAGCTTTTAGCTATGTCTCTTGAACCTTCTTTGTTTCCTAGCGTGCTCATGAAACAAACGCTAACATATTTGGAACATTTATTCAAAATAAATAACATAAATGAAGAGAGCAATAAATTATATATGACAACTTCGCATAAATCAAAATATTTTGAGTGCATATTGTTCGACGACAGCTCCTACATGTATGTAACCCCTGTATACACCAATTAATTTAGGCGTATGCACAACAATATACTGCCCGACTATGTTTCACCTCTGTGAGTGTTTAAATTTATACAATAGGCAATTTGCTTAACGCCTTTGCATGTTGATATAGTATACCTATGATTAAGTTACAGAAACCCTTGTTTTGGATTTATAAGACCATTTTAAAGCAAACCTAAATCGCCAAACTAACAGATTTTTTTCTGATATTTAAAAAAAAGGCACCTTATAAGAGATCCATTTGCAATAACAAAAAAGTGTTGACACAGCAAGTGGTGATTTTAATGTAGGTACAGGTTAAAAATAATATTACAAACATTCACTGTTAGTTGTATATTATATTTAAATCATTATATATATATATATATATATATATATATATATATATATATATATATATATATATATATCAATTTTTAGTCTTGGGTATTTCCCCATACGGACATTTTGTAGATGTATTGCAGTGCTCTACAGATGCAGGGGAATTTTGTTCTATGGTCAGCGGAAATTTACGATAAGTGTTTTAAGCTTATTTTGTAATACACACTGTAAGATTAATATAAATAAATGTACTAAACATAAATGGGTTAATTTATTTTTCTTATCAATTAAATCGTATGCAAATATTTTTTCGTTGTAAAAATATTGAATACTATTATATTATAAATAGTTATTACCCTATCAGCGTCTCCGTGGCCGTGCGGGAAAGTCGATTCAGACTTTCCAATACGGACTCGGGGGACAACGTTTCGAGCCTCACCGGCGGCGGATGATTTTTCAAATCACTGTCATCGTTGAGATCGAGCTCAAGGTGGAGGGTAGGTTAGTTTAGATGAGCAAAAAGGGTCAGCAATGGCCTAATTGCCAGTAAGCATCTTACCTTTACCTTTTTTTATTACCCTATCTGTTAATAATAAAAATACAGTTATAATTGTTTTTCCTATATGGCTAAATGGGTTTATAAATATAAAATTTTAATTTATGCTCTCCAATTATACAATAAAGACTTGTTTTTTTTTCTTACTCCTTACTTCAGTGTCCTTACAAGAAAATAAAATATATTGAAAAAAAAACTTTTAAAAACAAGTCTTTTTTTATAAATGCACTAAAAAGAAAATAACTTTCTTGTGATATTATAATATTTTTTTAAAATTTACATAGATTAGTAAAACTAATAGCGTTGAGCCTGAAATATTGTAATTCCAAAGAAATAAATCAATGTATTTTGGTTATGGAGGTTTAATTGAAAGTCTTGATAATTAATTATTAAATATTGGTCTTTTCACTCTTGTAATTCATATTAATAATAGGTACTGGGTACCTACATTAATATATACAAAATAGTAGTAATAATTGGTAGTTAACTTATAATAAATTTATACCATATAATAACAATGTTAATGTTACCCAGTAACTATTGAAACAACTTTTTCGTTTTTTTTTTTCATAAGATATATATATATATATATATATATATATATATATATATATATATATATATATATATATATATGTGTGTGTGTGTGTGTGTGTGTGTGTGTGTATGTATGTATGTATGTATGTATGAGTCCAGCACAAAAAAAGGTATATGTTACGCATATAGATACAAAATACGAATTACTATGGAAGAGCAGTGTAATTCGCAATCTTGGGGGGTCTGCCATACTGGATTTTGAACAATATTGGATAATATATAGGTAATATATACTATATATAATTTCTCAGCTTCATAGTATTTCTGGTAGCACTAAAAAATAAAAAACGCCAAACATAAACTACCCTTAAATAGAAAGATTTTTCTTTGAAACTTTGGCAACAAGAAGAGATTATCATTAGGTTGCAGAATTTTAAATATCAAAGAAATCCTTAAAGGTTAAAGTGTCGGTCAGCAATATTCAATTTGGTTGACAAATTTAATCGTGCTCAGTAACAGTGATAAACTGAAATATGCAAGAGTAAACTACCCATAAAAGGGTGTATTTTGCAGTCAACTTCTGGTAGCGAGTTTATTCTTCATAGTTATGTGATTCTATACGTATTTTAACATTAATCGGTTGCATAATTCTCTCTGTAGCAGCGATTAATCCAAATATGCCAATAAGTAAACTACCCCTAAATGGGGATATTTTTCAGCCAACTTCTGACAGTAAGTTAATTGTTCCTAGAAATGGTTATACACGTATTTTGAGCTCAGTCACTTAAATAGTTTAGGCGATTGCATCAATAAACTGAAATATGTCAAGAGTAAACTACCCCTAAATAGGGGTATTTTTCAGTCAACTTCTGATAGCGAGCTGGTAAACACTAGTAATGATTATATGTAAATGTATAGTTTTTCAGATTCATAATTTTTCTGGTAGCACCAAAAAATGAAAAAACGCCAAGAGTAAACTACCCTTAAATAGAAAGATTTTTCTTTGAAACTTTGGCAGCATGAAGAGATTATCATTAGGTTGCAGAATTTTAAATATCAAAGAAATCCTTAAAGATTAAAGCCTCGGTCAGCAAGATTCAATTTGGTCAGCAAATTACACCCCCCCTTTAAAAATTAAGTTTTTTTCATTATGGGCTACAATAAACACTTTATGTAAAACAATTACGTTAATATATTTAATAAGCAACACATTTGTCTAATAAAGTAGGTAAATAAATAACAATTCGTGATTTTCTGCACCTAAACTATTTACTACAACGTGCACAGAAATACGCCTTTCGCAAAAGATGACGTCACGCGATTTGGGATTGGAGTTACGAGGTAACCTATATGTTTTATAAATCTTGGGCACTGACAGCCACAGCACGCCACAGTTTTCTATGCTGTGGCACAGCAATAAAGCTGTCATTTTTATTTTACAATTTACAAGATTAAGATTGTTGGAGTTCGATGGAGATGGGAGATGGTGTTGCTGTATGTTCTTTTGTGCTATGATGTCCGTTAAATGTAGTTTTGAAACAAAAACTGTGCAATAATTTTGTGTCAAAATGACTATAATAGTGTTTTTAATAGATACATCGGCCTCGATGTTTCAAAGGTAAGTTAAAGATTTGAAAATGACATAAATTTAAGCAAGGTTATGACAGTTTGCTTTTAGTCAGCGCCTCCTATGTGGGCTTTAATTTGTGGTTAAAGCTGAAGCATAATAATTACAATTATAATGCTTAGTCTTAATTTAATAATTTAAGCTAATGCGTAAAGCATACGTTTTTTTAATATGCTGTAAACATTTGAACGAAATGTAACCATTCCTAATTGATTTTTATTGCTAAAATCAATTAGCTTTAACTTCTCCCTCTTGGAAAAAGTTACACTTAATTAATTCATTAAATAGATTATTTTGTAAAAAACAATTAAGGAGATTGAATAAAAAACAATAATCAAGCATCCAATCAGCCTTTAATTTATCTCACATAATCTAAATGTTGACATGCAATTGACCGAATTTTTGTCACTATTTCTATTTTTTATAAATTAGTAAATTTTGTTTTATGTTTAGTCAGTTTGGAGCCCAATGGCTTTTAAGGTTTTTCTGCGGTATCGGCAATCAAGACGCCCTGTTTCATATTTATGAATGTAATGTTGGTGGAAATTAAATCATCTATATCTTTGAACGAAAATCAGACTATTGCTTTTTTTTGCAACTTTAATGCAGGCTGATATGTTTTTCAGGTTTATTTTGCATGAAAACCTTTTGAACAGTAATCTAAAAAATTATTATTAATACAAGTAACAAGTATAAGGCAGAATAAATATAAAATTTACCTGGAATATGATAGCCATTCTATTGGTCCTTGATGCTCACTTGTTCGAATCTCTCAGAAACTCAGTGGCTGTGTTTACCAGGCGTTAATAGTTTGGTCAACATATGCATTCACCATTACTACTGAGTTTTAGCTCTAACTCAGCTGTTGTTCATTTCCCAAAGCAAAATTTTTGCTGACTGAGCCAACATAATGCCAGAACATGCATAGTTAAGTAGCTTCCCACTGTTCTCAATTTGTCTATTTTCATGGGTATTCTTTGTGAATCTCAATTTATTGAAAGTTGTTCGAGACATTCTAAAAGCATGTGAAAATCATCTGGAGTGTATTTTGATATTCTCATAATCTTCATTTCCTGTTGGTTTAGTTCCTTCAGGCGGTACTATATTTTATGACAGAGCTAAATTTTTTATCACCAGTCCTATCACATCGATATCCAGTGGGCCATCAGCTAATTTCATTAGAATGAGGTTTCTAAGCTGATCATTATTTTGATTAACAATTTTTGATTTTCAAACTGTTTTCAAATTTTTGTATGATTTGGGTTTTGGCTACAGGCTATATTACACAATTTTGAAAGGACAGACAACTGCCAAAATACTAGTGATGGGCGATTATGAATGATTCATTCGAGATATATCGATTATGCCGGTATAATCGATCATTCGATTATGAAGAGATCATTCGTTATTCGTTAAAATCATTCGGTATAATCCCTTCATTCGTTTGGACTCGCCACTCATACTCATAACCGATTTGAAATATGAAACATGTATCGAATTAATTCTAATCGGTAGGCAACACACATGGGTAGATCAAATATCAGCTAAGCTAACAGTCAGTGGTAGGCTGTCGGGAATTAATTTGACGTAAAAAAAAAACAAAAAACGGGAGGTTATGTTATTTATGTTTTTTAACGTTCGTTTAATTAATTTTTAGTTTTAAGAAATCAAAAAAATATATAATAAAATTAAATAAAACTGGAATCAATACAAACAATTAAATAGTTTAAAATCTCCACTACAAGTTTGTATTTAAAAATACAGTCTGGTCCGAATGTTTGCCCGAAAATCGATTCCTTCTTGCATTGGTCATAAGAGCAGTTTTGGAAAGCATCCTTTCAGAAGGTATAGATGTAGCCGGTGTACAAAGATATTTTGTGTGCATTGTGTACAATTCAGGAGATAAATTTTTGTTTTCTGACCAAAAGTGAAGTGGATTTCTGTAAGGAGGTACATTTGGTATGGATAAATATTGTTTCACTGTCAGAATCGCCTGTAGCGGGTGAAGAGGTCATTATATCAGTTGACTGCGCTATTTTGTTGTCAAAATATTCCCATAACATATCGACATCACTGACCTCCAGAACTTCCATGATGTGCTTCAGGTATAGCCCCTGGCTGTTCAACTAGGGTGTTTGCAAAAAGTTCTTCTAGTACCCTGTAAGACACTATTGAAATACTTTTATTTATTAAAATAAATAAAATCATAAATACATAGTTATAAATAGTTACAATATTATTTGTTTCCAACTGTTTAAATCAAAAGTGCCGCCAGTTATTTCATTGGTAATTTGAAATCTTGGTAACTGGGAACTACTCAATCGTGCTCCTTAGTTTCTTCTTCGGTCGTTTTCGTGACTCGTTACACATATTTCATGCAAATCATTCATAATCGATATCTCGAGATATCATTCGATCATTGTGGTTGAATATTTCGATTCATTCGATTATGGAAATATATCGATTATGCCCAACACTACAAAATACTGCTTCAAGTCAACAATGCTATTGACATTTGCCAACATTGTTTGACATTACAATTCAGTTGTTGGCAGCTGATGGCTCCTGGTGAACTCTGCCATTGAGTTCATAAAATTTGCAGCAGCTGAATTGTACCAATAGTCAACAGATGAAAGCTGAAACTCAGCCATTAGTGCCTGGTGAACTCAACCATTGTAGTAAAGAAAAAAAAATGCATTTCTTTTCCGAATTCATGTTTGATTCTTATACAGGGTGATTCACAATGGATGGTACCATATAAGTTTCTAACATATCATTGCACAGATCATTCTAAATTTGATTATTTTGATAAACAAGCATCCAAATATTTATGAAAATACAACATTGCCGATTCTACTAGAAAGTACTAACTTCCATATTTTAAATGGAATACACTGTATATTATTATTTCAAGAATCTATACAACTCCTAACAACCTTCCTCAGCATGTGTATACCTACCTACCTTGGTACATTTGCAGTTTACCTCCCGGAAGCTTTTTAGCAAAAAATTTCAGAAAGCTGCTTAGAGTTCCCCGTAGATGCACAAACCACAAGAAATATTTCTTGTAAACAATCCCCAAGAGAGTTCCGGGATGCTGATATCTTTGATTTTTGAGATTCTAAGACACTAGAATTCGGGGCGCGATTAGATAATGCTCAAATGCTCTACCGTATGGCAAAATTTTAGTGGGTGTATATAGATGGCTTATAAATACAGGTATTTTCGTTATTTGAAAAGGTTACTAAAAATATTTTTTTAAATGGAACAGCCTGTATGTTTTACTAGTTTGGAAAACTGCTGAAATTTACTCTCTTTGTATACCTAACTAGCTAAGTTTCTGACTTATGAGCAATTTTTTTTTTGTAGTTCATTGGGAAGGTTATTCCCTCACAGTTTTAAGTGTGCCATGACTTACTTGTAATTATTTTACAGAACTTATTGCGGAGGATATTGTTGTTATATTGTCTTACTTCTCTATCTTTAGAGTTCTAGAGCTGTTCAGCTTTTTAATAGATGGCTGGTGTAGTATACTTGCACAATGGTGGTACTGGACTTTTCCTTTACGTGATAGTAAAGGATTTTTTCACGCCTGAGGAGGTACCACCCCTTATAGCAAGGGGCCGGTGAAGTCCCAACGGACGTTTCCGGTTCTGGTGTATGAGTCGGTTTCCCTTATAAGCAAAAATGATGATGGCTCCTCCTTGTACAAAAGATTCCGGAGGTAAAATACCCCTCCATTCGGATCTCCGGGAGAGGGGTGTAGAGGGGACGCCAGCATCAAGATTTAACATATCCTCCTCGAATATATATGGCCTAAATTCTAACCTGAACTCCGTCCACCATTTCCTCCAGGCTAATAGGCTCCAACTCCTCTTCCTTACCGAAACTCAAATCAGTGACAAAACAGCCACTAATCACCTTAATTTCCTGGCGTATGAGCTCCTTACTTCCTTTAGATTGCATGGAGGCGTGTGCGTGTACGTCCGTAGCAATCTGCACCAGATTCCCTAATTTAGAAACTGGAAGAAAAGACATACTATGGATAAAACTCTCTCTCAGTGTTGCAACTAAATTCATCTGTTGCATTTACTGGTCACCTTCTGACAACAACTTTGTCCAGCTCTTTGACTACCCTTCTGAAAAAACCGACTGATTTCTGAATATCCTTCCTCCGAGGTCAATATTCTTGGTGACTTCAATATCCATAATAAGGAATGGATAGGATCTTCAAAAACCGATCGACAAGGAAGAGCAGTGGAGACCTTTGCTGTCAGCAAATCTTTAGTCAATATGGTTCAGCAACCTACTTACTTTCCTCGCATCCCAACACACAGCTCAAATCCCTTGGATCTCCTTCTTACTACAAATCCTGACTGCTATAAGATATCAGTCACCGCCCCCCTTGGTCCCTCAGACCACTGCATGGTCACTGCTTCCTGCGCAATGCAACCCGAGGTCACACAGTCATCACACCCACGTATCGTTTGGCATTACAACTCCGCGAACTGGGACGAAATGCGAGATTACTTTTCCTCATTTCCATGGGCATCTGTCTGCTTCTCTCATCATGACCCCTCTGACATCTCACAAAACGTCACCGAAATTATCCAAGCTGGCATGAAATTATTTATTCCGCGTACACAGAAAACCTCTGCAGCCGCTCAAAAGCCCTGGTTCTCTAAATCCTGTGACAAGGCCAGACTTGAAAAGGTCAAAGCTCACAAAACGCTTCTACACAATCCCAGTCAAGAAAACCGTCAAGCATTTAACGACACAAGAAACTGCTATGTCCATATTCTTTCTGAGGCAAAAAACTCGTTTAATAACTACATAACAAAGTCCTCTTAAGCTTTAGCGGCAGCAAACCCCTAAATCTATTGAGAATAATTTTTGCAAGAGCACGTTCCCACCTCTTGTCTCATGAAATTGTTTCTACCGCCCTGGGCAAGGCTGAACTTTTTGCCTCGTTCGCCGGCAATTCTACTCTCAACCCACCTCCAAATGTTCAACCACCAACAGTCCCCAATGTCGCGCATAAAATGACTGATATCATTTTCAAAACTAAAAAGGTACGAAAGATGCTCTCTTCTCTTAATACCAGGAAAGCCTCTGGCCTTTACGAGATCCCAGCAATTGTTCTCAAAAAATGTGCACCAGAACTTGCTCCTGTCCTAACTCGTCTGTTTCAGACATCTTACAATAGGTGCATATTCCATAGTAACTGGAAAACTGCTCGAGGATAACCCGTCCCCAAGAAAGGATCCAAAGCGCATCCTAGCAACTACAGGCCTATTTCTCTCCTTTCAGTCGTCTCTAAAGTGATGGAAAAGTATATAAACACCGAATTACTAAAATTTCTTGAAAAACACAGTCTAATGCACGACAGGCAGTATGGATTCCGTCAGCGCAGATCAACTGCCGACCTCCTTTCCCTTGTCACCCATTCTTGGAACAAGTCTATAGAACTACATGGTGAATCCCAGATTGTCGCTCTAGACGTATCCAAAGCATTCGACCAGGACTGGCACGCAGCACTGCTTAATAAACTTCCGGCCTATGGCCTACCACCAAAACTCTGTACCTGGACAGCAAATTTCCTCTCCAACGGGAGCATATCTGTTCTTGTGGATGGCCACTCCTCTAAACTGTACCCAATTATTGCAGGAGTTCCTCAAGATTCAACTTTAGCCCCTACTTTGTTTCTTCTCCACATCAATGACCTCCTCTCTAGCACATCCAACCCAGTTCACAGTTACGCGGACGACAGCACCCTCCACTCCAATATACAATATTCTAAGCCTGTCTCTTTAGCCCAATTAGATGAGGATCGCAGACTCATATAGGGTTCTGTCTCCGTGGATCTGCAAAAAATATTAGACTGGGTAAGTAGAAATCTTGTGCAATTCTACCCCACCAAATCACAGTCTTGCTTTCTTTCTCATAAGAGATACACCAGCCCTAGACCCATCACAATAAACAACCAAGTTATTCAAAGTAATGAGTCCTTTTCACTTGTTGGCATTTCTGTGGATCAAAATCTCAATTGGCACCAACGTGTCACATCAATTGCAGAAGTGGCTGCTAAGAAATTAGGTTTCCTCTTCCGGGCTCGCAAATAATTTTCACCAGCTAATCTCTATACTTTATATACTTCACAAATAAGACCAAACCTCGAACACTGCTCCCACATCTGGGGTGCTGCAGCCGCTTCTACACTCGCTATCCTGGACTCCATTCAGAAGAGAGCTATACGTCTCATCGGTGACCCTACCCTCACCCAAAGGCTGCCATCCCTTGCCCACCGACGTGCCGTTGGCGACCTCTCTCTCTCTCTCTTTTATAGATATCTGCACGGGCACTGCTCAGAGGAGCTTTCTTCCACAGTTCCTCCACCTGCTGCCCCCAACAGATCTACCAGGGGAACAGAGCGAATGCACCCTTTTACTGTCCAGGTCACCAGACATAGAACATCTTGTTATGCCCGCTCTTTTATCCCGAGGACTTCCAAGTTGTGGAATTCCTTGCCGGCACATGTTTTTCCTTCTCCTCCGAACCTCCAAACCTTCAAGTCCAGAATTAACAAGTTGCCTCTTTCCTCCTTGTTGACACCCACAGTACGATAGTATTTAGGCTGTAAGCCCTCGTGGTGTGTTGTAGAAATAAAAATAAATAAAAAAACCATAACCAGAGTTTTTAAACTATTTAGAATGCTCTTCTAGACATGTTGTTGAAAATATAATCTCCAGCTGTTCAGAGACTGATTCAATTGACTCTGTGGCAATTTCATAGTGTCTTCAAGACTGACAGACATTGAAAATATGTGGGGAGAGTACTTACAAACTTGAATATCTGTTTCTTGTGTACAATATTGTGTTTCAATATTTTTTGTTATATTATAAATAAATAAATAAAAATAAACTTGCTTGTATTTTTTTTACAGAACTTATGTCGGAGGACGTACATCTCTTTTAGATGTTGCAAAATCAGCTGTAGAAACATTTGTCAAAATAAGACAAAGGAGCATCGACAGCAGAATTGACAGATATATGCTTTTAACATTTGAAGAACCTCCTAACAACATAAAAGCAGGTATGTTGCTAAAAATGCGAAAAAAGATTTGAAAGCGACCAAACATTTTAAGTGGGCGTGATATTTAGCGGTGGGGATGCTTTTTTTTATTCTTGATAATCTTGAAACTTAATTATTAAGCTATAATGCTCTGTAAAAAAGCAATACTTGTTTTGTGTAATGGATATTTAATTTATTTATTTATTTAAATTTGCACCTACAGAATTAAACAATTCCAAATGGTACATAAAAATAAAACTAAAAAAAAATAACTGAAAGTAACAAAATCACTGTTTAAGACAGTTTTCATCCTAGACATAGCAATATAAAAGATACCACAATTAGAAAAATTAGCATTATAATTATGCAACAATCTGTCCATGAAACTGTTACATCCATAGTTGGTCCTGTGTGTTCGCTCAAAAAAAGTTGCTGTTGGCGAGTTGAGCGTGGTGGAACGTGGAAAAGGACCAACTCGAGCAGATCATTACAGTCAATGAGACCATTAATTAACTTATATATATATAAACATAAATTAAAGATACTCATGTCGCGCTTTGAGACTGACCATACCACAAAGAAGCAATCTGACATCATACTCATACTCTTGGCAAGGACAGTGAGGCTTATAAAGAAGGTACTTAAGAAATTTGTTTTGTACCCTACGCTTAGTGTGGCAAGCATAGGATGGAAACCATACAACACAACAATACTCAATATTACTTCGAACCAAGGATGTATACAAACTAGTGATTGCCCTTGTGTCAGTCATATGTTTAGTGTGTCTTTTAACAAACCCCAAAAGTCTGCAACATTTCACAACCACAGCGTCAATATGCAGATTAAATGACAAATCATTTTTGAAAATTACGCCAAGATTTGCAACCGCAGTGACAACGTCCAACACCGTGTTATATATGAACAATCCGATTCTGACCCCTAAAATAGCTCACAACCTTACATTTACCCACATTAAGCGACAACAAGTTTGAACTGCACCAGCGAGTCAAGTTGTCGAGATCATGTTGCAGAGTGTTGACACCATGGACCACTTCAGAAAAAAACTTCAAGTCATCTGCATACAATAAACATTTCGATAACTCAAAACAACTCACAACATCATTAATAAAAAGATTGAAGAGAACGGGACCTATATGTGATCCCTGTGGTACCCCAGACAAGACGAGGACCTCATCTGATAGAGCCCCACCAATGCTAACAAATTGCTTTCTGTCAGACAGGTAAGATCGAATTTATGAAAGATAACAACCACAAATGCCCATTGCAAACAAGAAGGGTATGCCACACACTGTCAAAAGCCTTTGATACGCCAGTGTATATAACATCAACTTGTTTAGCAGCCTCCAATGCATCCGTCACGTAAGATTGAAAAATGGCGAGATTAGTGACCGTTGACCTTCCACTACAGAAACCATGCTGCTCACCAACAATACTGTGTTTCAAGGTATTGGAAATCTCATCCGCAATGATAGAATCAAATAGTTTCGGTATTACAGGTTCAATTGAAACACCTCTATAATTGACAACTTGTGTCTTATCACCTCATTAGTGAATGGGGATCAGAGTAGACAACTTTCAGAGTGAGGGGCAAAAACTGGCATTGAAAAAGCTTTGAAAGATACTACACAAAGGGCCGCTCAGAGAGTGTCGACAGTTTTTCAAAAATGAAGAAGGAATACCATCCAAACCAGCTCGTTTTTTGCCATCTAGTGAGTCAATTTTATCCTCGATTTCCTCAATTGTAAAAATATGCATAGAAAGGTTAGGTGCAGACCGTATATTTGATACATCACAAAAGTCAACATCAATGGAACCATGGTCAGAATAACAGGATTGAAAATGTGCAGCAAAGGCGTCTGCTATATCAGACATTATTATATATTACATTATTAAAAATCATTCTATTTGGAATCCCAGAGTCCTTCCTCAAGGAATTAACGAAAGACCAGAACTGTCTGACATCAGACTGAATGATCTGCTCTGTACTAGTCACAAACTGAAAATAATTGTAGTCAATGTGATACTTAGTGTCACGTCTAAGATTAGAATATTTCATATAATCAGATTCAAGACTAGTTCTTTTAAATGTACGGTAACTTATTTTTCTCAGTGATGAGTTTACGAAGTTCCGAATCAAACCACCGAGGATATTTAGAACTTTTCACTGTTTTAGATGGAACATTTTGGCTAATAGCCTTGTACAACACATTGTAAAACTGATGTGTTAACAGATCAAGATCACTTGAGTAATCAATAAAAGATCAGTCATAATCCAAGAAACACTGATTCACACAAGCATAGTCAGTTCTGTCAAAATCAAATGTTTCAACTTGAGTTTCACTCCTGGGTGAGGGAAGATACGTAAAACTAACTGTCACTTCCAAAGGAGGATGATGCAGATCAACTCGAGATAGAGGATTTGTACTCTCTTCAACTGTGACTTCGTGGAAGTCAGAAAAGACTAGATTTTTTGATTAGTATTCTACAAAGCATTAATTTGTTCAATTTCCAGGAAGTACATTGAGTCACTCACAATCTCAGCACATATATTCTGTCCACAATGAGGCACCATAAAATCATCTTCACAAAACCAACTAATATGTGGCAGATTAAAGTCACCAAAAATCAAAAACTTAGATCCACTATAAGTATTTTTTAAGTGTTCGTACTTGTTGACAAAACTTTGATATGCCTCAAAACAAGAATTAGGAGGAAAATATACCACCCCCAACACTAATTTATTGTCGTATAAATCCATTTTGATCCATAAGTCTTCATAATAAAGAACTGATACAGCGTCAATCACAGATCCATTCAGCTTATCCAAAAGAGCTGAGAACACCACCACCTCTGCAGGTGCGTTATGGTAGCGAATTTTAATAGCAATGTTCTACACATTTTATAAAATTTATAAATATATAATGTTATAAAAAATTAATTTGACCTCGGATATGGGTTTTAGGGGTCTAATTCACGCTCATCTGAAAAACATTTTCAAAAGTATCAAAGGTGTGATCTCGTCACAAGCGAATTTTCCCTGCAGGGAAAAAAATGGTCTCGATGAAAATTAGAAGAAAATTCCACAAAAATGCTCTAATAAATTGTTTAAAAAAATCCGATAACATTTTTTTTTCTAAAAAAGAAACATAATTTCTGCAAAAATTGACTGAAAATATTTTACATAAAATTTCGATAAAATATTTTCACGGAAATCCCCTAAAACAATTTCGTTACAAGAAAATCCATTAAAACATTATTTTTCATGCATTTTGCTATAAAAAAAATGTTCCATCAAAACTAATTTTTCTGGAAAAAAAATGAGAAACAATTGTTTCTTTCAAGAAAATTTGTTAAAAAACTTGTGTAACGATAGTCACTATAAGAGGAACATTTTCCATAAAAAATCCCTAATAAACTGCATGAAAAATTATACAATCTGATCTAAATACAGACATACAGACTTTTTTTTAGCTTCACAAAGAAAATTTTATTTTGCCTGACGATGCTGTAAAAAGCGAAACTGGTGGCAACGAAGAAAACAAGCACTTATGAAGCCACAGAAAAGTCTTTACGGCTGTATTAAGTATGGAAGTTTCACCTTTAAATTTAAAATATTATCCACTGAATCAATCACAGTATCACAATTTTTTTTGTCCACTTATTAAGCAACCCGAAGTAGCCATAATAATAATAATAATTGTCTTGTTAGAACATGTAAACAACAACGAAATGATGTAATTAAAAATCAATCTGATGCGAAGACGAAAATTACTAGATAGTAGGTACACATGCTCTGCCAAAAGTCCACTACAAACTGGAAGTGTGTAATTTTATAGCGCACAACACATTGCTTATTCGGTCGTTTCCGACGAAGATAGGCGATAATTTCGCACTGAAGTATCGCATTGCCTGAGAGCGCCGAAAAATACACACCGCTGTCCGACTGCTTTATATGGATATGGATGTATATAACGTCTGCAACGATTAACACTACTTATTCTGATTCTGTATTAATGGCTGCCGACTCTCTGCGATCCTTGATATACTAATTTTGTTTGTTGAATGCAGGAGGTAAAAAAGTAGATAAAAATTTATTAAAATATAGCATAGCAAAAATATTTTTCCACAGCAGACGGCAGTGCGCGCGTACGGGCGCACTTATTGAGGAGCCACCCATGTTAAGTCTATATCTATATACAACAACTAGATGCTATCTCTTTTAAATGTCATTTCGCTTCAGACAACATCAAGGCCATGTAAATCACAACCAACCAACGTAAAACATTGCTTTAGTTTATTGATTTCTTGATATCAAGTGATTTTTAAAAGGCATTTGGGTTATCGAAAATGTTTTTGCAGGTTGGAAAGAGAATTTGGCAACATTTATGAATGAACTGAAGAATCTCCAGTGTTACTCAATGACAACTATGGGTGTGGCAGTAAAACAGGCTTTTGACATTCTGAATATTAACAGGATGACTTCAGGAATAGACACCTACGGCCAAGGAAGGTGTCCATTTTTTCTGGAGACTTCTGTTATAGTTCTTATTACCGACGGAGGCAAGCTGACAACAAGTAAGTAAATAGTTATTCATGACATCCACTTGTAAAGTTAAGAGTGAAGAACTATTATTTAATGATAAGAATAATAATGTTATTATTTATTAACGGACCTGGCAGTTTACATAATATACACACACAAAAATTCGGCACGCAGCAAGTGCATTATAGTAGCGAATTTTCATAAGAATTGTACACTATAATTATACGGCATATTATTAAAGTTAATACTTTAAACATACACAGACCTTGAAGATCGATTTTAGAGGTCCTAGTATATGCACATTTGAAACATTCTTTCAAAAGTGTTACCATCGATCTCTCTATTATCGAATAAATCTTGCATTCTAGCTTCTTTTGGGAAAAATTCCCAAAACTCAATTTTCTATGAAGCTAAAGAACTAAATTTTGCTATATCTGTAGATAGTGTAAGTCTCTTTAAAAGAAACTTGTATTACAAATTTCATTAAAGTTATACAGAAGATTTCCAGAAGGAAACTTAATTTATATTTAGAAAAGTAAAATATCTGCCAAATTATAAAAGTAGCAGTTATTTTTCCTTATTAATCGCTAGTATGATTTCGTTTTAGTCAACCTAATCAAACTGGTTTTTTCAATATCAACAACAACAAAATTGTAATTTGAAACTCAAAGGTGACAAACTTATTTAGGCGTTTTAAACAAAAAAGAGATCTTGTTCAAAATGTATGAAATCTGTGCACTATTGTTTCTCCAAATGTCAAAATAAAACATAATAAACATACATTCATCGAGCTGGATTCGATCGCGTAACCGTCTGCTTAGGAGGCAAGCGCGATGCCTCCTGCTCCATCTAGGCACACGTCAACTAATGTTTTATTTGCGTGATACTTTAAAACGGCTTCATGCCCGGGATATTATATTTAAAGTATACGTAACAATTATTAATTACAGAATTAGTAGAATTACCATTGAAACACATCCCATGACTGTTTCGGTCTTATATGATGTCTTATGTTAAAGTTTAAAGATAAAATAAACTATTTTAGAATCATTTTTATAGAGACTTGGCTTGATTTTGTTTAAATTTCTGCTATATTATGCGACAGTATAATATACCTATACTGCGCTAAAACTGTATTTGGGTCCGTTAATATAGCTACAAATATAGTGTATTTTAATAATTGATTGAATCCCCCAGTTAAATAACAATCACCACGCAAATTTTTAATTTCATGTCGTCTGTCATTTTCCATAATTGCGGCCGAGATTTCACGATTGTTGGTTCGGGCAGTATGTTTTCTGCCTGGTATATATTTAATTTGGTTACCATTGATGTATGGTTTATACCTGTTGTAGGAATCAATCTACGCTTGGCAGTTAACTACTTTGTCTGTCAGGCAATGGACTTTAACCACTAAGTCCTTTCAACGCATGTCTTTGGGATTTTATTTTTAATTTGGAAAAACTCTAAATATTGTGTACCAAATTACTTAAAATGCACAAGATAGGTTTATTTGCACTATCTCTAGCCACATGTAAAGCGTCATTTCAGTTACGCTGATAATTACACAAATATAGCGGTTTCAAAAAGTTTTCCACTGGAAAAACTTGAGCATAAAGGCTGATTAACGAACTCGACCTCGGTTGTCGCCCAAACAAGATTTTTGCCAAGTGTGTATATATATATATATATATATATATATATATATATATATATATATATATATATATATATATATATATATATATATATATATATATATTTAGACAAGCAAAAACAATAATATATACTTTACAGATTAAAGCTCTACATGCATTTGACCTAAACTGGCTATATGACATGCCAAACATACGAGGGCGGGTCAATAAGTATGTGACTTCTTGAATGAAACACGGGTTTTTTGACAAAAAAATCATTTTATTTCTCAACATAGTCTCCTTTGAGATCTATACACTTCGTCCAACGTTTCTCCAAAGTTTTTATCCCTTCCAAAAAATAACATTTGTCGAGGTCCTCAAAATATGTATTTGTTTGTGCGATGATTTCATCATTGGAGTCCAATCTCTTTCCGTTGAGCCATTTCTTTAAGTTTGGAAACAAAAAATAGTCACTAGGGGCTAAATCCGGAGAATAGGGCGGATGAGGGAGCAATTCATAGCCCAATTTATGCAATTTCGCCATGGAGACTACACATGTGTGCACCCTTGCATTGTCTTGGTGGAAAATAACTTTTTTCTTGGCCAAATGCGGTCGTTTTTCGTCAAATCGTCATTAAATTGGTCCAATAAGTTGGTATAATATTCGCCATTCATTGTTCTTCCCTTTTGAAGATAATCAACAGCTAACCATCAAGCCTCCATTCCCAATGTGTTTAACCTTGAACAAGCAGATCTCAGCTGTCACAGGATTAATAGACTGGAACAAATCAGCCTTAGTAGCCGTGCTGGGCCGGGCAGAATCTTTAGGTTTTACAATCACTGGGGCTCTTCTTGATACAGCTTCTGAGAAAAAGTACAAAAGGAGTTGCAGCACTAGATGATCCAACTTGAAGGGGCGGCAGAGGATTGACAATCCCCGTGTTGGAGACACACTTCACAAGATCTATGTTTGACTCATTGAGATTGGCGACTTCAGTTCGAAAATCTCCAATGATGGACTGCAGCTTATTCATCTCTCTATAGAAAATATCTAGGGATACGTAGCATGACACATCATCACTAACTGAAGATTGAACATCAGGATCGACAGGATCACCCAGAACTACGGATTGATCATCACAGTCAGTACAGAAATATTTAACTCTGCGTTTTCGAAGTGGCATGCATCTCATATCCGACATTGACATTCCAGAGCAAGCTTGGCATTCTAATATGCCGCATTTATTACAAGATGCAAGCTTAGATCTCTTCAAGCTACTGTTGCACCTGCCACATGACTCCATGATTGGCAATAACGACAAATATTAGTAAAGGCTACAGCTGTAATGATGAAATATACTGGCTGCCCCCTGTATATTAAAGGATTGTATAGCTTCAATTTCAGCAGAGGGTTATCTTGCAAACAAAATTTAATCTTATCATATTGATAAGAAAAAATAATAAACTATTAATTAAAATAAACACAATAGTGGACCTAATTTCATCAAATGCTACCATACGCAAGTTCAATTCACACCATTAGAAAGATCAGGAAGAGTACTGTACAATCATATAAATTCCACCAAAAAACACACAATGCAAACCATACAAATTTATCAAGAGGAACACTATTTTCTGACTGTCTTGCTTGAAATATTATACTATACTTTATGATGATGATGATGATGATATATATATATATATATATATATATATATATATATATATATATATATATATATATATATATATATATATATATATATATATATATATATATATATATATATATATATATATATATATATATATATATATAAACATGTAAAAATTGAAACTGCCCTGGATATGGGTTCTAGGGGGCCTAGTTCACACTCATTTGAAGAAATTGTTTCAAAAGTCAGGATCTCGTTAGTGAATTTTTTTTTATAAGAAAATTCACTAATAAAACAAGTTTGTTGTATGTAAGGCTAGATGCATTCTCGCAACAATTAGAACCGTACACCGGTTTCGCTCTCATTAGAGCTCTTCAGTACGGCATACTAATTGTAGCAAAAATGCACCACAGTTAGTATGCTGTACTGAAGAGCTCTAATGAGAGCGGAACCGGTCTACGGTTCTAATTGTTGCGAGAATGCATCTAGCCTTACATACTTTGTCCCTATATTGGGGTAGAAATGGGCCAGTTCTGACAATTTTCTCAATTGTTAGTTAGTTGTATACAGTCTCTATTTTTTAACACTTTGTGTTATTTGGAGCTGGCGTGACAGCATACTACTTTGTTCCGCAACTAGGTGGCGGCACGTCCACCACTCACTTAGTAAGTTTGTTGTAGTTGACCTACCCCTAGAGAAACCATGCTGTTGTTCAAGAATGACATGTTTAAAGGAAAATTTGAAAACCGGCATCACAGTCATCTCAAATACTTTTGATAAGAGAGAACTAAACAGTTTTCTTTGTCTCCTAAGAATATCCTGAACCTGTTTCAACTGATTTATCTTACATTTAAATAGCTGCTTTGTATAAACAATTCAGCCCAAAGCATCTAAAATTCATTCCATCAATTCAATAGGAATTGTCATATGTCAACAAATGTAATCATAAGCAAAATCATCGTGTGCTTGACCTTTGCTTGCCTTCATTGAAACTTCTTCGGTTGTGGTGAAATTGGACTTCTTCACTCATAAGACTGTGATTTCATTCCTGGCTCAAAGTCTAACCCACACAGCAAAATTTGCAGGTTATGTGAAAATGCTTTCTGGGGCTGGTATTACCGTAATCCTGAAGCAAACGTCGAATTAACAAAAGTACAGAAAGGTATCTTAGAAATGAATTAAATGTTGAACCTATGGCTTTTTATAGCAAAGCAACTCAGCGTTCAGACACTTCGATAGTGGATTAGATGAGTGAAGTTTGGAACTTGTGATAAGTATACTTTGGAGAACCCAATTCATCACAGTTTTTATCCTCTGATGATGCTAGCTTTGCTAGCAAAACGATTGTCTAAAAACTGTATTGTGATGCATTGGGTTCTCCATATACTTATTAGGGGAGGAGCTGGTTGTCAACAACATAGGCTCGGGCCCACCTTTATAACAGTCAATCGAAGAGAGCTTTTAGATCTTACGATCAGCTCAAGGCTGTTTAGCTCCAAAATCCTCAAATGGAGGGTGTCGTCTGAACCCTCATGTTCGTACCATGCCCACATCTTATTTGAGATTGAAACAGGCCCTAGACCTGTGACGGGATTCTGGGAATGATCTCAGACTTGATGCCTTTCAAAGATCAGTAGAGGTCTGGCTTTCAAGACCGTCCTCCCGGAAAGGGAGGACTGAGAGCGAAATCAAACGACCCTATTGAGAGCCGATCTCTGCTAGTACTCTGACGGCTCCAAAACCAATATGGGAGTAGGAGCTGGTGCATATGGGGGCAGCACCGATGCTAGACTATCAGCTAGCCTCGGCAAGTACGCAACCATACACCAGGCAGAAGTGTATGCCATCGAGATGTGTGCAAGGGAAAGTATAAAACACCAGTGCACACACAAATCGATAAAGATATATGCAGATAGCCAAGCTGCAATAAAAGCTCTTGGTTCCTACCGGTGTAATTCAAAAACGGTATGGAGTTGTAAATCTGCCATTAACGAACTGGGCAGCTGTAATGAGGTGTCGCTGGTCTGGATACCGGGTCACTCGGACCATGATGGCAATGTTGCGGCCGACGCGCTTGCCAGGAGTGGTGCCCAGAGAGACTTTGTCGGACCAAAACCGGTGCTGGGGATAACATCATGCACAGCAAAACGCACCTTAAAGACCTGGACAGAAAGAGTGACAATCCAGTATTGGCAAAATCTTCCAGGATTAGCCCACTCTAAGGCCTTCATAAATGGCCTGTCTGAGTCAAGGGCTAAAAAACTTCTAGAGTTAAACAGACAACAACTGAGTACTCTAGTCGGCCTGTATACAGGACACTGTCGCTTGCGACACTACATGCACCGTATTGGAGTCGCTCAGGAGACTGGGTGCCGGCTGTGTATGGAGAGTGACGAGACAGCAGAGCACGTACTGTGTTCCTGTCCGGCAGCGGACAGGACTAGATACCTGCTCTTTGGCAAGATAAAGCTTGCTCTGGAGGATCTGAATCAACTTTCGCCCAAAAAGGTTATCGACCTCTGCAGGAGGCTGGCTTTGTTGGGCGAAATTTAGACTATTAGGCGTGAGCCACAATAGACCTTATGGTCGCGGTGGAGGGACCGTTATGACCCACTCACAATTAAACCTAACCTAACCTAAGTTTAAAATATTAATTTTAGTAATATGCTGTACTAGTAGTGTACAATTTTTATGAAAATTCATTACTATACCGCACTTGCTGCGTCGTGAAATTTTTGTTCTCCATGTAAGACATTGTGTGTTCTAGTAATAAGTGATTTTATTAGCTCATAAGTGCTGGGTTTGCTCGTCATCGTATAACTGAATATCTTTAAGCTATTTTTATTATTATTATTATTAACATTATTTTCATTTTCAGTAAATGGAGTTCATGAAGATTTCAATCTGCCAATGACTTCTCCAGTTCCTGGATCAGAAATGACTCGAGAACCATTTCGTTGGGACCAAAGGCTGTTTGCTTTAGTTTTAAGGCTTGCAGGTATGAAATGAAAATCTTTATGTTTCTGTAAATCAGTTGTACTGACATCACCTTTGCTAACAGATTTCTATTTTAATAGAAATCTGGCTATCTGCTAGAATGCCTATCATTTTTTAATTCATCGATTTGTTCACAACACTCTGATACGTACATAACAGATCATTCAAATGATTTATTTATTAATTTGACAACACCAATTAATACAAATTTAGACTTAAACATTACAACAAAAATGGAAGGCACAGAAGGATATTTATACTTATGCAAGCTTTGCCTCTGTCTGGAGTTGCTGCGGTCGTACCTTGATAATAGAACACAGAGAGTTTTTCTTGGTGAAAAATACAGTGAAGTGGGATACATTCGTAGAGGGGTGCCTCAGGGTTCTGTACTAGGGTCACTTCTCTTTCTCATATATATATATATATATATATATATATATATATATATATATATATATATATATATATATATATATATATATATAATGATCTTCCTCTTAACATTCCTGATGGCATCCAACAGAGCAGGATAGCAACAGCCCTCTTTGCAGATGACACAACTTTTATTATCACTGGTAATGCTGGTAGTGATGTCAATAAGACTGTGGACAGTGTTCTTCGTGAGGCGAGAGCTTGGTTTAATGTTAATGAACTGTTCCTCAATGAGGATAAGACAACTTTAATCAGTTTTCATGCCAGGGTCACTTCTAATGAGTCGAACACTCCTAGAAATTTTCTTGGTCTCAACATCGACCCTGCTCTTGTATGGAGGAGCCAAATAGACTCGTTGGCTGGTAGGCTAGCCTCATCAGTGTATGCAGTGCGTAAGATTTCTGCAATGGCTGGACCTGAGGTAGCTTTGATCACCTATTATGGGTTGTTTTACTCACGTCTGAATTACTGTTTGCTTGCATGGGGAAATGCAGCGAGTGTGCACTTGGATAGACTCTTTGTGTTGCAGAAAGCAGCTGTCAGATGTATTGTCGGGGCCGGTTGCTGTGCTCACTGTAAACCCATCTTTCAGGAACTTAACATAATGTCACTATACTCACTGTTGATTTACAGACAATTGTTGGTGGTGAGAGAGAACAGGAGAAGTTTTGACACACATGCTGAAGTGCATAGTTATAACACCAGACATAAAGATAATTTAATCCAACCGAGGCATCGGATAAATAAAACTAAAACGGTTAGGGTCGATTTTTTCAATGCACACCCAAGGTGGTTGAGAAATGAACCTATTAATAAATTCCGAACAATTATTAGAGATTTTTTAATACAGGCTTGTCTATACAGAACAGATGAATATTTTAATGTAGTGCCGCAGTTGAGATTCTCGATGGCCAGGTGATACACTGTTTTAGTGATAAGCAGATATTGTGTGTTTTAGATGTGTATGTATTTTTGTTAATTTTTAGTTTCACATTTACATGTACTTTATGTATAATTTTTTATCTTGACTGGCCAATTTCATTTTTTGTGTGATCTTGTGGCTAATAAAGTTATTCTATTCTATTGTTATTCTATAGTTTTCATATTAAAGCATACACTACAACACTTTTAGATTAAACATCTGACCATCGTTCACTATTTAAATTCCCAAGCCTCCCACCATATACTGCACACACACACTCCCGCCTCTATTCCAATGTGTATAAAATGAGGTATATCAGTCAGCAATAATCGCTCGAAGCATTCAAGCCCTCTAACATCCATCTGTTCGATACATTCTTACATCTATCTCCCACTTAATCTACACCAAGCTCAAGTATAAGATTTAGTATGAAATATTGTTTTTAATTATATACAGTAGGGTCCGGGTTTTATGAGTAGCAGATTTAACGAACTTCTCATTTAACAAGCAACTTTTGTTGATTTGAATGGACTTGTGTAAAAATTTTATCTGATTTAACGAGACCGCTTTTCAGGCGATTTCAGTTTTAGCGAGGTAATTATTGCACTGACCCGTCCAAATTTTTATTGGCATACACAGATGTGTGAAAGTAGCATTTCTTTGCCTCTACCTAAAAATATGACCATTCAGATACACTAGGACTAGGTGCACCTCTTTCTTGATTGAGATATGACACTAATGGTAATAAATTTTACTGTACATAACACAAGAGAAAATATTTATTGGTTCTTCCACTCAGACAATGATAGAGTCCCTCTTACCACGTGAAATCAACATTCGGTAGTTCGTTGTAACTGTACATTTGTGTGGCTTTTGAGGCAGGTGAATAGAGTTGTTTACGCAATGTCTGCGTCTGTTATTAAAAGAAATTGCCTTACCATTGAAGAGAAAAAATGTTGATATTAGAAAAGTGAAAACGGGAACGAAAAAAAAGTGATGTTTGTAGGCTGTACGGTATTGCATTGTCTACATTATCAACAATTTTATAGTGCGAGAATGCTATTGTCCAGACTAGTAGTTGCAACACTATTGATAACAAGAGAAAAAGTCTAAAAACAACCGACATGGAGAACTTGGACAAAGCATTGGATTGGTTCGAATATATGGGGCACACAATCATTGCTATAAGTGGTCTATTTCTCCAGAAGAAAGGTGTTTCTCTTGGTATAGAAATGGGATATGGAGAGAATTTCCAGTGTGCTACAAGTTGGATTTCTCGTTTTAAACAAAGACATTCAATTAATTCAGGAAAAGTTTCTAGGGAAGCAAAATTTGTAAATAAAGAAGTCACATCTGATTGTGTCCCAAAGAACTTCCGAAAAATATCAGGCATGTGATGTCTTCAATGCAGACTAGATGTTGCCAGACGAAACTCCAAAATTCAAAAACGAAAAATGTGTTGGTGAGAAGTTATCCAAAAGAGCGACTTACTGTACTAGTTTCTGTAAATTATGACGGTTCTGAGCTTTGAAGACTATTCGTTACTGGCAAAGCATAAAAACTTGAGATGGTTTAAAAATGTAAAGAGTTTGTCGGAGAAACATGTTGCTAATAAAAAAGCATGTGTGACTGGCGATATTTTTAAAACTGAACTAGGAGATTGGGATAGAGAACTGTAAAAAAATTGAAAAATTGTGCTTTTGCTGGATAATTGTGTAATGTCACATCAATTGCAGAAGCGGCAGCTAAGAAATTAGCTTTCCTCTTCCTGGTTCGCAAATACTTTTCACCAGCTAATCTCTATACCTTATATACTTTTACAAATAAGGCCAAACCTCGAATACTACTCCCACATCTGGGGTGTCGCGGCCGCTTCTACACTCGCTATCCTGGACTCCATTCAGAAGAGAGCTATACGTCTCATCGGTGACCCTACCCTCACCCAAAGGCTGCCATCCTTGCCCACCGACGTACTGTTGGTGACCTCTGTCTCTTTTATAGATATCTACACGGGCACTGCTCAGAGGAGCTTGTTTTCAACCAATGTGTTTTACCGGTTATGACCTACGGCGCCGAAACACTAACCCTTACCAACGCTTCTGCTAAGAAACTAAAAGTAGCACAGCGCAAAATGGAGAGGTCGATGCTTGGCGTTTCGTTACGTGACCACATTAGAAATGAAGAATTACGCAGAAGAACAGGAGTAACTGATGTGGTCGTACATGTGGCAAAACTCAAATGGAAATGGACGGGACATGTGGCTCGCATGCAAGATGACAGGTGGACAAAACGATTACTTGAATGGAGACCCAGATCTGATAAAAGAAGCAGAGGAAGGCCACCAACTCGCTAGACAGACGACATTACAAAAATTACAAAAAACTTGATATGTAGCGCTCAAGACAGAAAAGAATGGACTCAACTAGAGGAGGCCTATATCCAGCAGTGGACACAGATGGCTGATTGATGATGATGATGAAACCTAATATTTCTGGAAGGCAATTTACAACTATCTTCATAAATTCTGAAAAATTAGACTACCAATTGCTTTTGAGCACGCATCATAATGTTGTAACTAAAAAAAGGCAGGATATATAAAAAATTACGCCTGTGGGTGTTAAATGGCTCTGTCCGGTCTCAATGTATCCCACCAACTGTCAAAAATACGCATTATGGAAATCTCAAATTACGATACCGACTCACTGTGGTCAATACAACAACTTTGCTACCTTTGACAGCTTTGAATGTCTTTAATGTTCAATTTTGAAGTATTTTTGAGCAACGAATCGAACTGTTTCAGAGAATTATGTATTTTGAACTTCAAACTGCTTTAAAATCAACCAGTGCATGTAATTGTTCTAACCGAGGGTTCAGTTCGGGTTCGGTTCGAAATTTCGAAGCTTCGCACACCTCTAGTGTTACGCCCTTTTTATGCAGGTACTTAATTCTCGAGTGGACGGGGCACTGTATTTGTCTAGTCTGTGGGGTGATTAAATAATAACCACAATTAGCTTAGTTAAACTCCTGGTGGTGGCATAAGATGACATATTATTAAAAAAACATATTTTAGGGACCCCAGCCGTGGAGCGGGACACAGGCCTAGTTCCGAGCGATAGCAGCCCTATTGACGCCATGTGTGAAGTTACAGGTGGTCGATCTTACTGTATCACCTCGCACAGAATGCTGAATCAGTGTATTGATTCATTAGTACAAAAGGTAGGGAATTGTTCACGTTTTATTTTGAACAATAAATTTTTTTTTATTGTGTTTGTTCAATTTCTGCAATATTTTCAGCGTCACAAGTTCTTTATGTTAGCTAATTTTCATATGTTTTAAACTCTTAAAAAAATATACTTTTTTATAAACATTTGCTGGAATAAACTCTTTCGCAAAGTTGTAAAATTAAAAAATGCAAATACTTTTTTATTTTAGGTATTTACTGTTTTAATTTTCTGATATGTTGTTGATGTTATGTCTGTACTCTGAAATCCAAATTTTCCACCTTGGCGCGCCACCACACATATTTATATTTATATTTATTCAAAATTGCACCTACAGAATTAAACAATTCCAAATGGTACTTAAAAATAAAAAAATAAAAATAATAACTCAAAGTAACAAAATCACTGTCTTAAGACAGTTTTCATCCTAGACATAGCAATATAAAAGATATCACAATTAGAAAAATTAGCATTATAATTATGCAACAATCTGTCCATGAAACTGTTACATCCATAGTTGGTCCTATGTGTTCGCTCAAAAAAAAGTTGCTGTTGGCGAGTTGAGCGTGGTGGAACATGGAAAAGGACCAACTCGAGCAGATCATTACAGTCAATGTGACCATTAATTAACTTATATATAAACATCAATGAAAGATACTCACGTCACGCTTTTTTTTTTTTTTTTTAAATTTCAACAACACACCACGAGGGCTTACAGCCTAAATACTATCGTACCATGGGTGTCGACAAGGAGGAAAGAGGCAGCTTGTTAATTCTGGACTTGAAAGTTTGGAGGTTCGGAGGAGAAGGAAAAACATGTGCCGGCAAGGAATTCCACAACTTGGAAGTCCTCGGGACAAAAGAGCGGGCATAACAAGATGTTCTATGTCTGGTGACCTGGACAGTAAAAGGGTGCGTTCGCTCTGTTCTCCTGGTAGATCTGTTGGGGGCAGCAGGTGGAGGAACTATGGAGGAAAGCTCATCTGAGCAATGCCCCTGCAGATATCTATAAAAGAGAGAAGAGGTCACCAACGCCATGTTGGTGGGCAAGGGATGGCAGCCTTTGGGTGAGGGTAGGGTCACCGATGAGACGTATAGCTCTCTTTTGAATGGAGTCCAGGATAGCGAGTGTAGAAGCGGCAGCGGCACCCAGGAGGTGGGAGCAGTATTCGAGGTTTGGCCTTATTTGTGAAGTATATAAGGTATAGAGATTAGCTGGTGAAAAGTATTTGCGAGCCCGGAAGAGGAAACCTAATTTCTTAGCAGCCGCTTCTGCAATTGATGTGACATGTTGGTGCCAATTAAGATTTCGATCCACAGAAATGCCAACAAGAGAAAAGGACTCATTACTTTGAATAACTTGGTTGTTCATTGTGATGGGTCTAGTGCTGGTGTATCTCTTGTGAGAAAGAAAGCTAGACTTAGTTTTGGTGGGGTTGAATTGTACAAGATTGCTACTTCCCCAGTCTAATATTTTTTGGAGATCCACGGAGACAGAACCCTCCATGAGTATGCGATCCTCATCCAATTGGGCTAAAGAGACAGGCTTAGAATATTGTATATTTGAATCGAGGGTGCTGTCGTCCGCGTAGCTGTGAACTGGGTTGGATGTGCTCGAGAGGAGGTCATTGATGTGGAGAAGAAACAAAGTAGGGGCTAAAGTTGAACCTTGAGGAACTCCTGCATTAATTGGATACAGTTTAGAGGAATGGCCATCCACAACAACAGATATGCTCCTGTTGGAGAGGAAATTTGCTGTCCACATACAGAGTTTTGGTGGTAGGCCATAGGCCGGAAATTTATTAAGCAGCGCTGCGTGCCAGACCTGGTCGAATGCTTTGGATATGTCTAGAGCAACAATCTGGGATTCACGGTGTTGTTCCATAGACTTGTTCCAAGAATGGGTGACAAAGGAAAGGAGGTCGGCAGTCGATCTGCGCTGACGGAATCCATACTGCCTGTCGTGGATTAGACTGTGTTTTTCAAGAAATTTTAGTAATTCGGTGTTTATATACTTTTCTATCACTTTAGAGACGACTGAAAGGAGAGAAATGGGCCTGTAGTTGCTGGGAAGCGCTTTGGATCCTTTTTGGGGATGGGTTGTACTCGTGCAGTTTTCCAGTTACTAGGGAATATGCCTTTATTATAAGATATCTGAAACAGATGAGTCAGGACAGGAGCAAGCTCTGGTGCCCATTTTTTGAGAACAATTGCTGGATCTCGTCAAGGCCAGAGGCTTTCTTGGTATTAAGAGAAGAGAGCATCTTTCGTACCTTTTTAGTTTTGAAAATGATATCCGTCATTTCATGCGCGACATTGGGGACTGTTGGTGGTTGAACATTTGGAGGTGGGTTGAGAGTAGAATTGCCGGCGAACAACGAAGCAAAAAGTTCAGTCTTGGCCAGGGCGGTAGAAACAATTTCATCCCCTGAGACAAGAGGTGGGAACGTGCTTTTGCAGAAATTATTCCCAATAGATTTAGCAAGAGTCCAGAAGGGTTTGCCGCCGTTGGAGCTTAAGAGGACTTTGTTTTTGATGTGGTTATTAAACGAGTTTTTTGCCTCAGAAAGAATGCGGACATAGCGGTTTCTTGCGTTGTTAAATGCTTGACGATTTTCTTGACTGGGATTGTGTAGAAGCGTTTTGTGAGCTTTGACCTTTTCAAGTCTGGTCTTGTCACAGGATTTAGAGAACCAGGGCTTTTGAGTGGCTGAAGAGGTTTTCTATGTACGTGGGATAAATAATTCCATGCCAGCTTGGATAATTTCGGTGACGTTTTGTGAGATATCAGAAGGGTCAGGATGAGAGAAGCAGACAGACGCCCATGGAAATGAGGAAAAGTAATCCCGCATTTCGTCCCAGTTTGCGGAGTTGTAGTGCCAAACGATATGTGGGTGTGATGACTGTGTGACCTCGGGTTGCATTGCGCAGGAAGCAGTGACCATGCCGTGGTCTGAGCACCCAAGGGGGGCGGTGACTGATATCTTATAGCATTCAGGTTGTGTAGTAAGAAGGAGATCCAAGGGATTTGAGCTGTGTGTTGGGATACGAGGAAAGTAAGTAGGTTGCTGAACCATATTGGCTAAAGAATTGCTGACTGCAAAGGCCTCCGCTGCTCTCCCTTGTGGATCGGTTTTTGAAGATCCTAGCCATTCCTTATTATGGACATTGAAGTCACCAAGAATAGTGACCTCGGAGGAAGGATATTCAGAAATCAGATAGTCGGTTTTTTCAGAAAGGTAGTCAAACAGCTGGACAAAGTTGTTGTTAGAAGGTGACCGGTAAATGCAACAGATGAATTTAGTTGCAGCCCTGAGAGAAAGTTTTATCCATAGTATGTCTTTTCTTCCAGCTTCCAAATTGGGGAGTCTGGTGCAGGGTAGATTGCTACGGACGTATGCGCACACGCCTCCATGCAATCTAAACGAAGTAAGGAGCTCATACCCCGGAAAATTAAGGTGATTAGTGGCTGTTTTGGCACTGATTTGGGTTTCGGTGAGGAAGAGGAGTTTGGGCCTGTTAGCCTGGAGGAAATGGTGGACGGAGTTCAGGTTAGAACTTAGGCCACATATATTCGAAAAGGATATGTTAAATCTTGATGTTGGCGCCCCCTGTACACCCCTCTCCCGGAGATCCGAATGGAGGGGAATTTTGCCTCCGGAATATTTTGTACAAGGAGGAGCCATCATCATTTTTGTTTATCAGGGAAACCGACTCATACACCAGAACGTCCGTTGGGACTTCACCGGCCCTTGATGTATGGGGTGGTACCTCCTCGGGCGTGAAAAAATCCTTTACTATTACGTTAAAGGAAAATTCCACTACCACCTGCTATGGATTGGATTGGATCAATGTCTACCCCTTTAAAAATAAGATTACTAAAGGGACTATCAATTGTCCAATAGTTATGCTCTTCGACATAGTAGGAGGATACAAAACATTATCATTTTGCATCCATGCCTATTGTCGGCGAGACTGACCATACCACAAAGAAGCAATCTGACATCATACCCAATTATCTTGGCAAGGAAAGTGATGCTTATAAAGAAGGTACTTAATTTGTTTTGTACCCTTTCAATACGATTAATGTGGCAAGCATAGGATGGATGCTGTGCTAAAACTGTATTTGAGGCCGCTCATAAAGCTACAAATATAGTGTATTTTAATAATTGATTGAATCTCCCACTTAAATAGCAATTACTTAATAATATGTATAGTATTCTTTAAATGCAAACGAAAGCAGTAGCATAAACTTTCTACAAAGTAGTTATAATCTGTATTTTAATTGTAGGTCCAGAATGGGGTTGTTATAAACTTTGAGAAAATAGGTCCTGATCCACCACCTCCACAGGTCGAGAAAGGTGAGGAGGTTAAAGATGAAGCAGTGCCTGGCAAAGAAGAATTTGGTATTGATGGACAACCTCTGAATGACAGGACAGGACAGAATTCAAATTCAAATACCTCTTGGCATAATTGCCGTAAGATGATCTATGTGCCTAAATCCAGTCAAAAAGGATTCTGTGTAGGTGAGTTTGATGCATTGTTCATTATTTATGTTCACATTTTAAAAGACACGAGCCTTATTTATCATCATTATCATCCAATGGCGATGTCACCTTGTCCCTACAACAATTACTTTCTCTCTCCAGCTAAATTGCTGGAGATTTATGTACAACTTAGCCCTCATTCACACAGCGTTAATTCAACTCTTTTTCTTCAGTTTTGAAGCGTACATTGGTGGTGGCCATATTCAAAAAAAAAGGATCATTATGAGGCGGGAGGCAGGGAAATGGGCAGATTGTAGGACACTTTGAGAGGGGTGGATTGGATTGTTGAGCGATAGCCAATTTGGCTTACCTGGGAATCTATGACTTATTCTCGAGAATAACCAATTAATTCCAAAATTTTGAATACAATACTATACTGTTCTGTGACCTTTGACTGATTTGACCATGGGATTCTCATACGAAAGCTCGAGGTTTAAAATTTTGATCTAACAGTGTTCATTTCTTGAAGAAAGACAGGTTGTATGCTACGCTGGCTTGGCGTAGGCAAAGAAGCAAGTCACTATGGGAGTACCACAAGGCTCGGTGCTTTCGTGCTTTTAGTGGGAACCCTGTCTTTGCACATCTTGCAAGCAACTTTGTTTTGTATAAGGCGTGTTGAACTTGAACGTTATATTGTATTCTCTCATATCTTTAGTTTTGAGATTTCCCATTCTTAATGAATCACTCTGTATATGCTTTAATTATTCTGATCATATAACTTTCTCATGATTTTGTGTTTGTCTTCTGCAGGATTCTGGCCAATTCCCGAATCGTTCTGGCCAGAGGTGACAGCTTCAGTGTTGCCACCACGATCAGCCCATCCAAATGTGAAATTCACCTGTACCAGTTCCGAACCACTGGTCATAGAAAACTTACCCTTTGACAAGTATGAATTAGAACCATCGCCGTTAACTCAATATATACTATCTAGGAAACAACCAAAAACTTGTTGGCAGGTAAGCACTATATATCATGCAAAACAAATTAATTTACAATTTAAGGTTATACAAATTCATTTATTGTAGTTGCCCCAACTTGCTGAAACTGTGCCATACTCAATATATAGACATAGCGGCTTTTTCTATTGGCACAATGCAATGTAAACTCACATTATTTGCTCCACAGCAACTTTTAGGTCACAGATGGCATCCTAAAGGCTCAGAGAAAAATAGTATATTACAGTATGGGATATCGCCATATAAAAGATTGCAATTATAAAGATTATAATTACGAGTAACTTTTTCCATAAATGAACATAAAAGAAAATTATAAAAAAAAAAGAACGAACATTTATTTGGTATCTTATGTTGGGTGCACACTGCACGGAACATTTATTTCATGTCTAATGTTACGACCGCAGCACAGAGCAATAGCCACTCCCTTATAGTTATCGTATTTTGATATTTAAGTGCTAGTTAAGTTCTGACACTCCTGTCAAAGTATGACATTTCTAAGTCAGATTGTAATCAATCTGCACAAGCTTAAGTGAAGTTATAACACATTATCAGTTAGAAATGAATACAACTGAACAGTGTGATGACTAAGTACCCACCAAAAGGTCTATGGGTCCAGCTGAAAATTACAATGTTTTGAAGAAACTGCTGTATCTTTTGAAGTCACTCATTGGTATCGGGAATTCAGATGTGGTAGGACTACTTGCAAATATGGACATTAAGCGTAACTGTCGTGATGTGACCTTATGCTGCATGATTGATATATTAAAAATTAAACAAGAAATGGTCAGTACTATGCAAATTTAATAACTGAGTTGTGTAAAACCAATGCGGAAAGTTGCAAAAGGGGGTACTCTTTCATCAAGACAATGCATCAATTGACAGGTCTATTACTACAATATCTCCGGGGTTTGCACTACACCAGAACCTATGATCACCTATAGAGCTGTAGTCTGGTGGCCTAGGGTACCTGGTGGTAAGATGACGGCCAAGCTAACACAGCTGCAGTGACAAGTAGGCCTGTTGAAAATGGGTGCAATGAGCATCACACCATCAGCTGTTCTGAAAGTCCTTCTAAACATCCCACCTCTTTAGAGGGGAAAACTAGGTGGGCAACATGCACACTTAAACAGACAGCATGGCTGGGGCAGTCAGTATTTAAAGAACAAGGCTCATTGATACCATTGAAACTCACGAGGTTCTGGGAATGATCTCAAATTTGATGCCTAGAGAGACCTGAGGCGAGCTGTCGTTTAAGTTGTTTCCCCTTCAGGTATGAGCACTAGGATTGCCCTATTAAGGGCAGATCACTACTGGCACAGGCGGCTCTAAAACCATGTTAAAGGCAGAAGCTGGTGCGTTTGAAGGCAGCGCTAGGGCAAGAATATTATCTAGTCTCAGAAAGGACACAACCATATATCGGGCAGAAGATATGCTAGCCAGATGTGGGCAAGGGAGATTAAACAAAGCTGTTGCACACGCAAGGCAATCAAAATATTTTTTCACTTGGCTCTTATCGTTATGGTATGGCGTTGCAAGACCGTCCTAAATGATCTGGGCCGCAACAACCTTTGGTCCAGATACCGGGCCATTCGGGCTTTGGTGGCAATGATGCAGCAGACACTCTTGCCAAGAAGGGTGACAGGCAGGACATAGTGAAATGCACCTTGAAGACCTGGGCAACGACACTTCAACAATGGCAAAATATACCAGGATTAGTGGATTAGTTCACTCTAAGGCCTTTATAAAGGGTACATCAGAGATGAGGGAAAAAAACTTCTAGAGTTGAACAGGCAACAGCTAAAAACTCTGGTGGGCCTGTATACAGGACATTGTTGCTGGCACGAAAGTGGACTTGTACAATAAACCAAGTGCCGACTGTATGGAAATGACAAAACTGCATGTGCTATGTTCCTGTCCAACAGAAGACAGAATCAGGCATCTGCTCTTTGGCAACCCCCAACTTGCACCAGGAGATCTGGACCAACTTTTAGCCTAAAAAAATTGTCGACTTCTTGGGACGTTGGATTTGATGGTTGAAAGATAAAAGAATTGAGCCACAAGAGACCTAAGGTTGCATTGGAGGGACTGAGATAGACCACTCACTTTATAACCTTTTCACCAAATCTGGCACCAAGTGATTACAGGCTATTTCCAAAACTCAAAGAATGCTTCAGGGGAAGTGATTTTTGACAAATAATCATGTGGAAGTGGCTGTAAATGAGTGGTTTATTTTATTTATTTATTTATCTAAATAAAGCCCAACAGTATACAACCAGTAACAGGCCCACTAATTTAGTAAGTACATTGAAATACAAGAGAGAAATAAACAAATCAGTTTATAATGGTAAAATAAAACAAAATAAAAACCAATATGCCAGTTCACAACTAATCTCAGACAAAATAAAAATAATAAACACAAAATAAACACTTAACAACACTAAACTAAACCAAAATCAAATCAAATGAAAAAGAGTCAGTTAAAATAAACAATATAAGATTACATAGGTACTAGCTATATTATTACGGAACAGTAGTTGTTTCTTACAACGTTTTTAATTGATCGTATGTCATCACTAAATACAGCCATCCCCCTCTCACAAAAGTAGTTACAGCTGTGCAAAACTCTACTCATCAGTGACTTCAACAAAATGTTAGTTCTAGCAAATGGAAGGGCAAACAGTCTTTGTGACCTCAATAAAACAGAAGGGACATTGGAATGCAACCTCTCGACCAGAGCTATACAGTCAACATTGTTGTGTAGCAACCAATATAGAAAACTCAAACCATTAAACTCATTAAAATGACGGATATCATTTTCAAAGCTAAACAGGTACGAAAGATGCTTCTCTTAATACTAGGAAAGCCTTTGGCCTTGACGAGATGCCAGCAATTGTTCTCAAAAAATGTGCACCAGAACTTGCTCCTGTCCTGACTCGTCTGTTTCAGACATCTTACAATAGAGGCATATTCCCTAGTAACTGGAAAACTGCTCGAGTACAACCCGTCCCAAGAAAGGATCCAAAGCGCTTCCTAGCAACTACATGCCTATTTCTCTCCTTTCAGTCATCTCTGAAGTGATGGAAAAGTATATAAACACCGAATTACTAAAATTTTCTTGAAAAACACAGTCTAATCCACAACAGGCAGTATGGATTCCGTCAGCGCAGATCAACTGCCAACCTCCTTTCCTTTTGGAACAAGTCTATAGAACTACACGGTGAATCCCAGATTGTCGCTCTAGACATATCCAAAGCATTCTACCAGGTCTGGCACGCAGTGCTGCTTAATAAACTTCCGGCCTATGGCCTACCACCAAAATTCTGTACCTGGACAGCAAATTTCCTCTCCAATCGGAGCATTTCTTTTGTCGTGGATGGCCATTCCTCTAAACTGTATCCAATTAATGCAGGAGTCTCTCAAGGTTCAGCTTTAGACCCTACTTTGTTTCTCCTCCCCATCAATGACCTCTCTAGTACATCTAACTCACAGTTACACAGACGACAGCACTCTCCACTCAAATGTACAATATTCTAAGCCTGTCTCTTAAGCCCAATTAGATGAGGATCGCAGACTCATGGAGGGTTCTGTCTCTGTGGATCTCCAAAAAATATTAGACTGCGGAAGTAGAAATCTTGTACAGTTTAACGCCACCAAATCTCAGTCTTGCTTTCCATCTCGTAAGAGATACACCAGCCCTAGACCCTTCACAATGAACAACCAAGTTATTCAAAGTAATGAGTCCTTTTCACTTATTGACATTTCTGTGGATCGAAATCTCAATTGGCACCAACATGTCACATCAATTGCAGAAGCGGCTGCTAAGAAATTAGGTTTCCTCTTCCGGACTCGCAAATATTTTTCACCAGCTAATCTCTATACCTTATATACTTCACAAATAAGGCCAAACCTCGAATACTGCTCCCACATCTGGTGTGCCGCTGCCGCTTCTACTCTCGCTATCTATCCTGGACCCCATTCAGAAGAGAGCTATGTGTCTAATCGGTGATCCTAACCTTACCCAAAGGCTGCCATCCCTTGCCCACCGACGTGCCGTTGGTGACCTCTCTCTCTCTTTTATAGATATCTGCACGGGCACTGCTCAGAGGCGCTTTCTTCCATAGTTCCTCCACCTGCTGTCCCCAACAGATCTACCAGGGGAGCAAAGCGAATGCACCCTTTTACTGTCCAGGTCACCAGACATAGAACATCTTGTTATGCTCGCTCTTTTGTCCCGAGGATTTCCAAGTTGTGGAACTCCCTGCCGGCACATGCTTTTCCTTCTCCTCCGAACCACCAAACCTTCATGTCCAGAATTAACAAGTTGCCTCTTTCCTCCTTGTCGACACCCACCGTAGGATAGTATTAAGGCTGTAAGCCCTCGTGGTGTGTTGTTGAAATATTAATTGCTCGCCTCAGCTCCAGACTGAAGATTGCATCTGCCGCATATAAAAAAATTGTGAATCCCCTGTTGAGGATAGACGCCAGCCATGACATAGCACACGTGGCAAGCTTTATCTGAACTGACTCCAGCAAATCATTTCAAACTGAATAAAATGGGCTCCGCACAACACTGGCATATTCGAGATGGTGTCGAACAAATGCACAGTACAAACATCTCAAGCAGTCATAATCAGTGAAAGGCTTACAGGTTCTCAATATAAAACCCAGTTGTCTGTAATACTTGTTAACACACTCAAGATATTGCTCATTGAATGATAATTTTCTATATAAAAAAAACACCCAGATTCTTAACAGTACTTGGTCTGCTAAGTAGACTAAAAACACCCAGATTCTTAACAGTACTTGGTCTGCTAAGTAGACTATTATCCAACCTGTAGTCAAATCGATCAATCTGCAATCCCCTAGACAGCATAGAACACTTCCCCATTTAAACGAATTAAATATTCGTTTTGTATGTGATGAGAGTTGTTTCTGTTGTTTTCTTCTTTTCTAAGTTTGACCTTTTTTTGTTAGGATGGTTTGGAGATATAGAACAAATGGATAATGATAGAATGGAATATGATTTTATGAGTTGGCACTCAAAAAGGAACCAAAAAAAACCACTAGACTAGGGACCCTAAAGTTACTAAATCAATTGACAGTTCAGTCCTTTGGCGCTCAATTCCCTTTTGACTGGTTATTTTGTATGTATAGTGTGCATTTTCCAAGTTCGACCAGTGTTTACCTTCTTCAATAATTTTCCATCTGTTGGACAATAAAAATAAACAGTTTTTATAATAATAATAACAATATTTATTGCACTCACAGTACAAATGGAAATGTTCAGCGAACTGTTTTTCAACATATCCAGCTACAGAGAAAAAAAAATTAAAACAAGGTAATATCAAGTTCATGTGTCCCAGCTAACAGACTCTGTCCCAAAGCATATTTTACAGCTCTTATTGAAAGGGAAGCTATACCCTTTCTATGCAGATAATTGAATAGGTAAGATATTAAGTATGGGGTTAAGGAGTCGCGGGCCAAAGGACTCCAGGGGGCAAGCTGAGGAAGTGGAAATAACAACATAAACTCCCGATGAAGCTTTCCCCAAGACCGTCATGCGCGGTAAAAAATCCGCATCCTGCACGAGGTGACCCTGCTAATAACTAAACATGACGGATCTAGACAAGGAGGTCGAACTAAACTCCCCCAATCTACGGTGTCACGTGACCCGTGCCTATGGATGGATGGCACCAGGGCGATGGTGTCGTGAACGGAACCTCTGGAGTACCAGGCAACCCTCCAGAGTAACCCGCCTTGCACCACACAGGGGGTTCTGATGGTGTGGACAGTATTTCCCCCATTCTCGTGGGAACAACATGAAGATTATAAATACATATAAAACCAAAACCAATGAGGCTCGAGGAGTGGCTCCGGCTACAGACTTGAGCCTTGAGTCTATCCCGGAAACGGAGACGAGCCAGGGTGCGGCAGCGGACTCTGGAGGTCCCACGACCGGCGTAGATACGGGGGATCAGGGGGTAGCTTCGGCCAGAGACCTGTCCCCGACACCCAAGCTGGAGGCTGGGTCCCACCGGAGGGCGGCGAGCTCCGCGGACTCCGGGGGCCCCTCCACCAGTGAGGACTCTACTGTTAGAGTAGAGGGACTGCCCCGGCAGTCCAAGCGTCTTTCCGGGGCGCAAAGAAAGAAGCTCCGGAGGGCGCAAAAAATGGCGGCCGGGACCTGGACGGTCGAGAAACCTGTAAAGGCGCAAGAGGGGAGTGCGGGTCAGAAGAGGACGCGCTCGAACTCTAGCACGCCCACTACAGACAGACGTTCCAAAAGGGCCAGGGTGCCTGTAAAGGCGCAAGAGGAGAGTGCGAGTCGGAAGACGCCGCGCTCTGGCTCTAGCACGCCTACTACAGACAGACCTCCCAAAGGAACTAAGGCCGGAACACCGGCGCAGACTGGCTCTTACAGGGAGGCTGCGGAGGGCCTCGGGATGGCGGTGATTGACAGACGCCATCCTGAGGTCACGCTAGACCAGGGGAAGGCGGACCTGATCCAGGCTGCGGTGGTAGCTGCAGTGGACTCTCTTCAGGAAGGGGAGAGCCCGCCTCAGTTCCACCGGACGCGCCTGACGGGGGGCATCCTCTGGATAACCTGTGCCGGCCCGCAGTCGCGGGACTGGCTGCGGAAAACGATCGGGGGCCTCGGTCAGATTTGGGAGGGGGCGCACTTGACAGCCGTCGAGCCCAAGGAACTCCCAAAGAGACGCAAGGTCCTCGTACGGATCCCTGACACCGTCCCGCAGGAGACGGTGATCAGCAGACTTAAGATCCAGAACCCTGAACTGGGGACGCAACACTGGTCGGTTCTAAGCAGGAAGGCAGAGGAGAAAGGACAGACGCTCGCCTTCTCGATCGACCCGACATCTTACAGAGCCCTTGAAGGAACCTCCTTCAAGGCATTCTGGGGCATGGGAAGGGTTAGCTTCCGCCCACTGGGGAAGCAATTAAGGGTTAATGGGACTTAGGTTCCTTCAGGTCAACCTCCAACACAGTAGGGCAGCCACGGCCGGACTACTAATGGCTCTGAGGAACACGGATGTGGCCCTCATCCAGGAACCGTACTCCTACAAAGGAGAGATCAAGGGACTCGGCGGAGCTAATGGAAAGCTCATCTACAGCAGGTCCAGCGAGAATCCGAGGGCCTGCATTTTTGTCAGGGAAGGGATAGAGTTTCTCCCTCTAATGAATTTCTGTTCCAGGGACCTGGCAACGATCAAAATCCGATGTGGAGGAGCGGATGGGCTGAGGGACATTACTGTCGCGTCAGCCTATCTGCCAGGGGACAGCACGGACCCTCCTCCACCCAACGAATTGGAGCAGCTGATGGTGGGTAGCAGAGCAGGTGGATGGCAGACCATCATCGGCATGGATGCGAATGCGCACCATGAGTTGTGGGGTAGCTCGGACACAAACTCTAGGGGTGAGGCACTTTTACAATTCTTTATGAAATTTAATTTAGACATATTGAATAGAGGTAATAAACCGACATTCGTCACAACACGGCGTGAGGAAGTTTTAGACCTAACAGTTTCCACCCAGTTTCTGGGTGACTTTGTTAAAAGCTGGGCTGTGTCTGGGGAAGTGAGTAGCTCAGACCACAGATACATCCGGTTTGAAATCGCCAAAGTCGAAAGAGAAACGGTATGGTACCGGGACCCCCGCAAGGCGGACTGGGAAGCCTACAGGGCAGACCTAGCTGTGGAACTGCGGAGGGTTGAGAGGGCCATAAGGGATTCAATAGACCTCGAGATTGCAGCAGTCCAATTGCGAGACGCAATTACCTCGGCCTATAACGCCAACTGCCCCCTGAAAATGAGGGTGTCCACCAGGAACGTCCCATGGTGGAACGAGGACCTCAGGCAAAGGAGGACGCAGGTTCGTAAGCTGTTTAACGCGGCCAAAAGGTCGGGAGCATGGGATGAATATAGACAAGCCCTATCGACCTATAACAAAAGACTGAGGGACGCCAAGAAGGAGTCGTGGAGGAGGCACTGCGAAGAAGTGGAAAACACGTCCGAGAGTGCTCGACTACACAAGATCCTGTCTAAGGGCCCTCAGACTAACATAGGCTCCCTTAGAACACCCACGGGAGGCTTTACAAGCTCGGGGGAGGAAACTATGGAAATTTTACTCCAGACGCACTTCCCCGGCTGTAACATAATAAACCAATCACCTCCGGACTGGGAACACTCAGAAATAGAGGCGCCTTATAGGCGGGCATCTAGAGTAGACTGGACAGTCGCTAAAGAGGTGGTTACCTGGAGCAAAATCAGATGGGCCATTAACAGCTTTAAGCCATACAAATCGCCGGGATTTGATGGAATAATGCCCATCATGCTCCAACAGGGGATAGATATACTGGCGCCGGTGCTTACCCTCATTATGAGGGCCAGCCTGGCTCTGGGGTACATTCCGAGGGCATGGAGACTGGCCAGGGTTGTATTTATTCCTAAACCTGGGCGTCCAACAGACCAGGCAAAGTCCCTGAGGCCAATAAGTCTCATGTCCTTCTTGCTGAAAACAGTGGAAAAACTGCTCGACCGGCACATTAGGGGCGGTGTACTGGAAGCATATCCTCTACACTGCGGACAATATGCATACAGAGCAGGATTCTCAACAGAAACAGCACTGCACCAACTGGTGCTGAAACTGGAGAATACGCTGGAGAACAAGGAGGTGGCGCTGGGGGCCTTCCTAGACATAGAGGGGGCCTTTAGCAACACCTCGTTCGGATCGGTTCTGGCAGCTGCCCGGGAGCGTGGAATAGAGGAGACCTGCTGCAGGTGGATCGGTTCCATGCTCAGGGACAGGGCGGTGTTCACCTCACTCGCGGGAGGGACTCTGCTGGCGGGGGTCGCGGCGGGGTGTCCGCAGGGGAGCGTTCTGTCTCCCTTGCTCTGGTGTCTAGTCGTGGACGGCCTGCTGGGGAGGCTCTCGGGAGGGGGGTATGAGGTACAGGGCTATGCGGACGACATTGTCATCATAGTCCGAGGAAAGGTCACACAGGCAGTGTGGGAGCGTATGCAGACTGCACTGAAAGTGGTGGAAGGGTGGACGGTTGATCAAGGGCTCGGGGTGAGCCCCGAGAAAGCAACCGTCGTGCCGTTTACGAGGAGGAGGAAGTGTGAAAGCCACAGAACTCTCACTCTATACGGTAGGAGCGTTCCAATGGCCAGGGAGGTAAAATATCTTGGGGTCGTATTGGACTCTAAGCTAACCTGGAATGGTCACATTGGAAAAATACTGCGTAAGGCAGTCATGACCTTAGCCGTCACTAGGCGGCTATATGGAAAAACGTGGGGACTAAGACCTAGTATGGCCCACTGGCTGTACACAAGGGTGGTCAGACCATCGTTAACATATGCGGCACTGGTCTGGTGGCCTAAGGTGACACAATCCAGTGCCAAACAAAAACTAGGCAAGATCCAAAGGATGGCTTGCCTAGGCATCACAGGGGCCATGTCTTCAACCCCAACAGCCGCCATGGAGGTGTTGCTGGATCTACCCCCCCTACACTTCGTTATTATGGGAGAGGCCAGGCTAGGACTATACAGACTAGCCTGCAATGGTAGACTGAAGATCAACCCAGGCTTCAGGGGCCACTGCAAAATACAGGAGATCGTGAAGGAACCCATGCTTGAAATGAGGTCAGACTTCGCGAGCCCGCAAATGTGCAGGGAAAAAAACTTCACAGTGGAAATCCCTGATCGCGGGGCATGGCGGGAGGAGACACCGGGCATACCACGGGACGCGCTCGTCTGGTTCACGGACGGATCTGGCGGGGAGCGTGGGACGGGGGCAGGTGTTTACTCGGAAGGACCGAGGGTAAGTCACAGTATTTCCCTCGGAGCCCATGCAACGGTGTTTCAGGCCGAGATGTACGCCATCCTGCACTGTGTGCGGGAGAACAAGAGGAGGGGCTACACCAACAAGCGGATCCTCATAGCCACAGACAGCCAGGCAGCCCTTAAGGCACTAAGTAGCCCACGGGTAAATTCCTGGCTGGTGAGTGAGTGCCGAGACGAGACGAGCGACCTGGCTGGGCAGAATGAGGTGACCCTCATCTGGGTGCCGGGTCACTCGGGGGTCAAAGGCAATGAAGAAGCTGACAGTCTCGCAAAGAGGGGGTCAGCAGAACCATTTATGGGACCAGAACCGGCTCTGGGCGTGTCAAAGAGCACTGCCAGGGGAGCCATTAAGTCCTGGGTCAGAAACCAACACAAGGTGTACTGGGCGGACTGTCCAGGGCTCAGACATGGGAAGTCAATAATTGACGGACCCAGTTCAAAGAGAGCTGTGGAGCTGCTAAACCTTAGCAGAGGACAGCTCAGAAACACAACAGGTCTCTTGACGGGACACATGGCCGTCAAGAAACACCTACATAAAATGGGGCGGTTCGAAGGGGACCTCGCATGCAGACTCTGCGGCGAGGGGGAGGAATCAGCCCAGCACATCTTGTGCGAGTGTATAGCTCTGGACCGGAAAAGACAACTGATCTACGGTCACTCTAGACCGGAGACAGAGCAATATAAAACTTCACCCTACCAATCGCTGTGCAGACTAGTTCAAGGCACAGTGATTTTGGAATGGGTGGAGTAAGACTAGGGGTATGCACAATCAACCAAGGGTTGCGGTGCTATCGGGGCGGCAAGGCCGCGGACGAGCCCTGAGGGAACAAAAAAAAAAAAAAAAAGATATTAAGTAACAAAAGGATCTTTTAAAACTTGCAGCTCTATGTATAGGAACAGTCAAGTAACTCGTGCCTCGCAGGAGTCTGTCATGTACATCAGTGCGAAGGCTGACACAGTCATATAGGTAATCAGGTTTCCTTTCCCGAACAACCTTGATTACTAAGGTGGCATAGTGAACAAGTCTCCTTTCTTGCATGTTCAGCCAGTCCAGTGCCCGCATGTACGGCGTAACGTGAGCAAAACGGGGTACGTGGAGAATAAATCTCACACACCAATTCTGCACCTTCTGGATACGGTACTCGTCCAGACGCGTCAGGCAAGGACCATACACATAATCACCATACGTGAACAGTGACAGGATTAGTGAGTTCACCAAAAGTTTAGGTGTATCTTGGGGAAGGCAATCACGGTACTGATACAGGTGTCGCAGTCTATAGAACGCAGAGCGGCAGAGATGGTCCACATGTCTGGAGAACTGCAGGTTCCCATCCAGGATCAATCCCAAATTTCTGGGATTATCCGAATGGGACAAGGCATCAGACCCAAGCAACACAGACAGTTGAAGACTGCGGACGTGTTGAACATTATAGGAGGTGCCAAGAATGAGAAAATTCCACTTCTCAGGATTGAAGCTCAGGTTGTTGCTCCACGCCCACGTCGGAACTCTCTGCAGGTCTCCATTTAACCGCCCAATCTGTTCATCAGCATTAGATACACTAAGAGGAATATACAATTGCATATCGTCTGCAAAACAGTGAAGAGTCGACACTAGAGGCATGCTATTCACATCAGCGGTAAACAAGTTGAACAGAATTGGACCCAAGTATTGATCATTGGGGCACCCCCACCGATACTGGGCGGAGCTCAGAGCAAGCTCCATCATCAAGTCTCACCATCTGTGATCGACCACTAAGGTAGCTGGCAAACCATTGTAAAAGGCAACCAGAAACTCCATAACTCAACAATTTAGCAAATAAAAGAGAGTGGTCAACAGAATCAAAGGCCTTCGTTATATCCAGCATAACCAGAGCAGTAACACAGCCCTGATTCTGATGAGTGAGAATATCATTAACTACAGAGAGTAGGACAGTTGATGAGCTATGACCGCGTTTAAAGGCAGACTGTTTAGAAGGTTTAATACTTTCAGCAAGTTCCGTCAACTGTTTGTTAATCACACCTTTATCAAAACTTAGCATTTTCATTGCGTTTTTATGTAAGTTAAAAGTGTAGGTATGTTAATGTTATGTTGTTGATGATATTCAACATCGCATGGAACGAAGCCCTACCAAATCTGTTCGTCGGTAATCTGCCCAAACAGGTACATATTTGTTACATGTTACACAATACACATTCCTAAAACCGTAAATTAGAAGTTTAAATAATCGGACCTCAATTTGTTTACGTACATTACAAAATTTTGATATCTATACAAAATAAAAGTAAAATTTTATTATGTTTTTAATTTATTTTTTTAACAATCAATAACAGTAAACCATACATGAACAGACTTGCTGTTAAAAATACTAAATAATAAATACATTTAAGACATTTACTGTTTCAACTTATTATAATTTTTATATTTTTTATAAAATATGAGACAACACTGGCATCTTAGGGATTTCATTAATTCAGGTTGTACAATCGTGTATGCCGGGTTGCATAACTTAAGCGGTCATGTGGGGTTCGGGAAGTTGTGAAAGCCCTGTAGTAGTAACCTGTAACATTCCGTGACCATAGACTTTACAGTTATCACCTCTCTAATTGTATATTTGTAGTTGATTTCTATGAAATCATTTAAAAATTGTTGCATCATCTATTGAATTGTTAAATGCCTAAAAGTCAACAATTTTAATATTTAGTAGAGAAATGGTCAACTTGTGTTTTTATGTAGCCTTCATTTATATATTTTCTTTCGAAAACATGATTTAATGTTAATGTATTTTTATTTTTCTGTATTATGTTTATTTTTTGTTAGGTAACATTAGACATATTGTTTGCATTTCAGGTGTTTGTTGCGAATAGTTATAAGAATACAGAAGTGGGACATCCATTCGGTTATTTGAAAGCGAGCACAAACTTGAGTTGCGTCAATCTTTTTGTTATGCCATACAATTATCCGGTTTTACTTCCACTTTTAGATGAATTATTTAAGGTAAGAATGAAAAAACAGAATAAATTTGTAGTAATGTCCTAATAAATAACATTGAAAAATTTGTTTACCTACCACAATATTCAACTGTCATGTTAAATGTATAAAGTGGCACAATGTATAGTATTCTTCTTAATCTTAAGTTGTTTTTGTTTTTATAATAATAATTAGGGCTGTGCGAAAACAAAATTCGAATAATACCACAACCTGAGAGAACCTTTGTTTGAAAAAATGGTACCAACTGTATACACAAAGGTGAGAAGAAAAAATATTAAAAGAACTAAATGGATTACCAATGCACTTTTAGCGTCAGTCAACAAAAAGAATATGCTGTTGCTTAAATGGTCAAAAGACCGAAACTGGTAACCAGTTGTGACTCCGTGTATTTTTGCATCTTCATCCAGAGTGTTCCCATCTTCACTTGGCTACACCGTACTGATGATGGCTAATAAGCTTGAAACACGTGTATGCGGTTGTCTCCTTGCGGCTTTGCCCTCAACCCTTCTCCATATATAGTACAGACATGCCGTGTTATAAATCCTGTTATAGTTAATATAACTTCCTGGGCTCCGGATGGTCACGCAGGTGATTTCTTTGCCTCCGTGGCTCTTTTGGTTGTTTCCCTCGGATTGAGGGTCTTCCAAATGTTGCTGCAATTGTGCACTGGTTGCCTGTCGTAACTCCGTGTATTTTTGCATCTTCATCCAGAGTGTTCACATCTTCACCTCGCTATACCGTACTGATGATGGCTAATAAGCTTGAAGAAACACATGTATGCGGTTGTCTCCTTGCGGCTTTGCCCTTAACCCTTCTCCTTGTATAGTACAGAAATGCCGTTTTATAAATCCTGTTATAGTTTATATATATATATATATATATATATATATATATATATATATATATATATATATATATATATATATATATATATATATATACATACTATGTGTGACAACCTTAGTGCCATCACCAGACATTGATGAATATTAATGAGTGAAGTTCAATTTTAAAATTAAAAAAGTCCAAAGTTCAGTTTTAAATCATAGACATAATATTTCTCAGGTTCAAATTTCGCAGCATGATATTTGCGTGGGTTCCTTCATAGTTCGGTCCGAGAAAACAAACATGGATCGCACAGCCCTAATAATACTAGTCTGTGTAAAACCCCCATTGTATGTAGAATATAACAAATTTTTCCATTGCAGGTTCACCGGTGGAAACCGACAAACGAATGGCGTACCCAGTTCCAGAATTACCTGCGTACACTGCCTGCTTACTATGCCGCTCCCCTGCGGCGTGCCCTCACACGAATGGGTCAGTATAAACTTATCGTAAATTCTCACGTGGTCCTCTTTAAATAACAGAATACATTGCAGGTACGCCGTTGCCGCTGGCACAGACGCTGATTCCTGAGAATGCAGAGACCTGTCTTAGTTATTCTGTGCTCAATTATCTGAAACGGCTGAAAAATCAGGCTAAGGTGGAATACGATCGACTTTGTAGCGATATCATACAAAGGCAGACGAGTAACCGGGTGAGTGTCTTTTTGGTTTATCTATTCAATCAACATTCTTTAAAAAATGCTATTGACAAGATTACAACTATGGCTGTCAACCACCAACAGTCCCCAATGTCACACATAAAATGACGGATATCATTTTCAAAACTAAAAAGGTATGAAGGATGCTCTCTTCTCTTAATACCAGGAAAGCCTCTGACCTTGACGAGATCCCAGCAATTGTTCTCAAAAAATGCGCACCAGAACTTGCTCCTGTCCTGACTTGTCTGTTTCAGATATCTTACAATACGGGCGTATTCCCTAGTAACTGGAAAACTGCTTTAGTACAACCTGTCCCCAAGAAAGGATCCAAAGCACTTCCTAGTAACTACAGGCCTATTTCTCTCCTTTCAGTCTTCTCTAAAGTGATGTAAAAGTATATAAACACCGAATTACTAAAATTTCTTGAAAAACAGTCTAATCCACAACAGGCAGTATGGATTCCGTCAGCGCAGATCAACTGCTGACCTCCTTTCCTTTGTCAACCATTCTTGGAACAAGTCTATGGAACTACACAGTGAATCCCAAATTGTCGCTCTAGACATATCCAAAACATTCGACTAGGTCTGGCACGCAGCGCTGCTTAATAAACTCCCGGCCTATGTCCTACCACTAAAACTCTGTACCTGGACAGCAAATTTCCTCTCTTGCTCTCTTCTCTTAATACCAGGAAAGCCTCTGGCCTTGACGATATCCCAGCAATTGTCCTCAAAAAATGCACACCAGAACTTGCTCCTGTCCTGACTTCCGTTTCAGACATCCTACAATAGAGGCATATTCCATAGCAACTGGAAAACTGCTTGAGTACAACATGTCCCCAAGAAAGGATCCAAAGCGAAACTACATGCCTATTTCTCCCCTTTCAGTCGTCTCTAAAGTGATGGAAAAGTATATAAACTCCGAAATACTAAAATTTTCTTGAAAAACAGTCTAATCCCCACGACAGGCAGTATGGATTCCGTCAGCGCAGATCAACTGCTGACCTCCTTTCCTTTGTTACCCATTCTTGGAACAAGTCTATGGAACTACACAGTGAATCCCAGATTGTACACATATCCAAAGCATTCGACCAGGTCTGGCATGCAGCGCTGCTTAATAAACTTCCGGCCTATGTCCTACCACCAAAACTCTGTACCTGGACAGCAAATTTCCTCTCCAAGCGGAGCATTGCTGTTGTCGTGGATGGCCATTCCTTTAAACTGTATCCAATTAATGCAGGAGTCCCTCAAGGTTCAGCTTTACCCCCTACTTTGTTTCTCCTCCACATCAATGACCTCCTCTCTAGCACATCCAACTCAGTTCACAGTTACACAGATGACAGCACCCTCCACTTATAATATTCTAAACCTGTCTCTTTAGCCCAATTAGATGAGGATCACAGACTCATGGAGGGTTCTGTCTCTGTGGATCTCCAAAAATATTAGACTAGGGAAGTAGAAATCTTGTACAATTCAATTTCACCAAATCTCAGTATTGCTTTCTATCTCATAAGAGATACACCAGCCCTAAACCCATCACAATGAACAACCAAGTTATTATTCAAAGTAATGAGTCCTTTTCACTTGTTGGCATTTCTGTGGATCAAAATCTCAATTCACACCAAAATGTCACATCAATTACAGAAACGGCTGCTAAGAAATTAGGTTTCCTCTTCCGGGCTCGCAAATACTTTTCACCAGCTAATCTCTATACCTTATATACTTCACAAATAAGGCCAAACCTCGAATACTGCTCCCACATCTGGGTTGCCACTTCTACACTCGCTATCCTGGACTCCATTCACAAGAGAGCTATACGTCTCATCGGTGACCATGCCCTCACCCAAAGGCTGCCATTCCTTGCCCACCGACGTGCCGTTGGTGTCCTCTCTCTCTCTCTCTCTCTTTTATAGATATCTCCACGGGCACTGCTCAGAGGAGCTTTCTTCCATAGTTCCTCCACCTGCTGCCCCCAACAGATCTACCAGGGGAACAGAGCGAATACACCCTTTAACTGTCCAGGTCACCAGACATAGAACATCTTGTTATGCCCGCTCTTTTGTCCCGATGACTTCCAAGTTGTGAAATTCCTTGCCCGCACATGTTTTTGCCTCTCCTCCGAACCTCCAAACCTTCAAGTGCAGAATTAAAAGTTGCCTCTTTCCTCCTTGTCGACACCCACGGTACGATAGTATTTAGGCTGTGAGCCCTCGTGGTGTGTTGTTGAAATAAAATAATAAAATAAATGTACCTGAATGTGTAGACACAGTGGTTAGGTTGAGGTGATGGACTTGGCCAAGACATTTGATTGTATTTTTCATATGGTATTACTTGATAAACTTACATCTGCTGGTTACATTATCTCTCTCTCTCTCTCTCTCTCTCTCTCTCTCTCTCTCTCTCTCTCTCTCTCTCTCATGCCTTTTTTCAGATCCTATTTGAATAGCAGGCTAAATTTTGTCTCCTATCATGGTTTTGACTCCATTTGTTATTACAAAACTTCAGGTGTCCCTCAGGGATTCAACCTTGGGCCTCTCCCCTTACTTTTTATTAACGACCTGAGCTTTCTTTTGCAGGCCAATCACCTTTTTTGCTGACAGTCTCAAAATGTATTCTTTTATAAATGGAGTTGATGATTAAGTAAAGCTTCAATGTGCAAGAGTGTTGATGAGTGGTGTGTTAATAATATACCGTACCTGAATTTGTCAAAGTGTAGGGTGGTCTCATATTCAAAGAGAATATCTTGCACTGAATATCGCTACAAGATCAATGCATCATTGAACACTAAATGTAGCAGCACAAAAGATCAAGTTATTACCTTTGACAACAAACTAGCTTTGAACTTACACAGAGGAAGTGGTAAGATGAGCCCATCATATGCTTTAGCTTCATAATTAGAAACTGTATTAAGTTCCGTAATAAAATGACACTGATAACCCTTTATTTTTCACTGGTATGTACCGGGCTTGGATATGGAGCACTAATCTCTTCTCCATATTATACTTCTCAAAAGTGTTGCCTTGAGGCACTCCAGGGAGGTTTCTGAATTTTTTGATATTTAAAGTTGTAAGGGAATATGCTCCTCGTGGATTGGATCATTTAATACTGCTTCAGGTGTGTGGCATTGATAGTCTTGAGTGTCATATAACTTCTATAAGATCTCTTTATAAGATTTTACATAACTTCCTAGATTGCTGAGAACTGAATAAACGCTAATTTCCGAATTTTTAGCAATTTCCAAAGGAATTTAAAAGAATTTCCAAAAGAATTGCCAAGAGCCCTATTAATTAAATAAATCGATAGTTAGTGTTTCTATTCGCCCTTATTTAAATAGCAGGGGCTCTAGGACACCACAGCACCGTTGTTATTGATGCACTTGACACCTAGACGTTTTAATTTCATGGTGGCTGACGTTAGAATGAGCTGCGCTCTTTTCCGCTAGTTAGATACACACGCGTCTCACCCAACACGCTGCTGTGTCTCGTCGACGCTCTCTCTTTTCCGCGTAACGGTTTCCTATTTGTTAGAGAGAGGGAGAGAAGGAATGTGTTTTAATCGCTTCAATAATTTTGCTATCCCAGTTGTTTTCGGTGCAGTACGCCAAAAGCCTAACGAAATTCTATTTGTAGGAATGATATTTTGTCAGCTATTTATGATGAGTAAGATCCTTTGTTGTTCTTTGCAATGTTCTTATTTACATTTCAAGGTTTCTACGACTTAAATGCTTCGAAATTTTCCTGTTGTCACTTGATTATTTTAAAAGCTTATATTTCTGAGATACAGATTACTCTATGCTTAATGTAATGTGGTTATTTAACCGGAATTCAATCTGCTTTTATCTGTAGAAAAATATGTAATCAAGTCATACAATTTAGGTTTAAAAAAAACGAGTGTTTCAGCCTCTTGGGCAATAAAGTGATAAATAAATAAAAACTAAATTAGGAAGTATATGCTGCTCCACATGATGTGATACAAGAATCGGTTGCGTCCAATGCTCACAGGCAGTGAAGCATGTAGAGTTGAATGGCATTAATTTTGTGATTTTGCTGACCTGCAAGACGCAGAAGACTATTTTTATCAGCCCCCTTCACATTGTGCTTGCCCATGACATTACATAGCATCACTAAGATTTGGATGTCCGACTTCTTTTACAGCAAAAAATCTTGCTGTGAATAACAAAAAAAAAACATGTAATTTACACTACTTTACCGTTTCAAGGTAAAATTTGAGAATAAAGAGAAACAGATATACTGTAGAACCTAAGATGACTCTCCTTTAACTTTGTAACGTACTTTCTGTTTTAGATTAGTAGCCTTAAAAACGGTTTCAACACTGTAGAGCAGATACGGGTAGTACCAAAAGTGGTACTGAAAAAGGATCTGGTAACCCACCCAATGCTAACTGACAAGTTCACCGCACAAAGGGACCAACTTCTGGAACAGGGCAATGTTTTCCTCACCACTATTGACAAGGAGAGGCAGACAGTTAGCTTCAAGAATCCCTTCGACATACCAAGAAACAGGCTAGTGCAACAGGTTAGTTTTTGTTTTTGACTAGTTGTACGAAAAGAGAGTTCTTCAGCAAGCCTGATTAGATGAAGCTAAATAAATACATAAATAACATTTATTTTAACTTTAGGTAGTGCGGATGCGTAACAACTTCCTTCAGCCAGACTGGATATCACTGGATCAGGATAGTGCACACTCGCTGCCCATTTCTCAAATGGGCAACTACCAGGAGTACCTGAAGAGACAGACTCCTCAGCTGAGAGAGATAGAGTCGGCACCTGTTAGACAGCATATGTTCGGTAACCCATTCAAGATTGATAAGAGGATGATGGTGAGGATAGACTGGGATTGTGGTTATCTCACTTATACATAGAATACATAGATCTACCCAGTAGTGGAGGATCATTCCGTTGCCATCCTAGCATTTGAACACACACACACATAGATCTACCCAGATAAATGTGACCACTTATTTATGTATTTAATTATGCGTTTTTAGGTTGATGAAGCCGATATAGATCTGGTAGGTTCACCTGGTGCAAGCAGAAACAATAAACGTCCCAACCCCAATGTGGAAGCAGTTGTCAGATTGCCATCCAAGAGAAAACCAGGACCATTGCCCAAAAACTTCTCCATAAGGAGGCCTAGTTCTGCAGAGAATAGTCCCTACCAGAGCCCAGATACTTCACCTGCTGCTTCACCAATACCTTGGTATGTCGTGTTTTTGATTTTGTACTCTAGAATCGAAAATGCTGTACCTAATAGAAAGTTTTTGAAAACCATAAAAAGGTCCTAACATGATAAACTCTGGGTTACTTAGTAATGAACGAATTTGACCATGCAAACAATGCCACCTCCATGCTCGAGACTTTAGTTGTGAAACGTCAATTTAGGATACACCAAAATAATAACATAACTATGGGAGCAACAAGATAACCATGGGCACATTACCTAAATAATTTTTAAGACAAATTCGGTAAGGCTAGTAAAAATTTGCTATCGACTTTTCTTCCCGAACTAAGATTAAATTTTTAAATCATGAGATTTGTAGTTTCATACATAAATTCTTAACTTGCTCTGGTGCTGCAAGGGGGGTCGGAAACAATTCGTTCAGATTCGCGGCTTTAAATCTTAACCTTATGGCACACCATCTGGAGTCTCCCAGGGTTCTATTTTGGAACCTCTTCTCTTTAATATTTTTATTGACCAAGAGTCATAGATATTATATATGTCTTATCTAATTTATGCTGACTACATCAAAATGTATTCAGAAGTTAGGGATGTTGACAGCTACATACACCTACAGAGCAATATTTTGAAGTTTTCTGTCTGGTGTTGTGAGAATGCCCTTATTTCAAATGTTGCTAAGTGCTGTATAATGTACTTTAGTCTGAACAAACGGCCAATTTTATTTGATTACCAATTGCAGGGACGTGGCTTGGCACCTCCTGACAGTTCTTGACCTTGTAGTAATTTTCGACCCTTTGCGCTTCTTTTAGCATCACTATGAATTGATTATAAACTATGCGTATAAGACCATGGGCTTTATAATAAGGAGTAGGAGGGATCTTACATCTCACAATACATTGATCCCCCTCTTTAAGGCACTGGTGACATCCCATATTGAATATGCTTCGGTAGTTTGGTCTCCGGTGTACTTGGTGCCTTGCAAATATTTAGAGAAAGTTTATGAAATTCCTTGGTTTTTCATCTGATGGTCAATACCCGTGCACTGGCTATCCGCAGAGTGATTTATTGAAGTGCTTTAACTTGCGGTATTGTGTTTCTTTTCAAAATTATCAGTTCAGCTCTTGATTGTCCCTCTCTACTCGAGTCAATAAAATTTAATGTTCCACATATATAATCGCAGTATCCCAACACGTTTTATTGACCAATGGCATGTACGCAGCTGCTGAGCTCATCTCCAGTCTATTATATGTGTACAAATTACTCCAACTTGCAGGACAGCCTGGATATATTCTGCTGTTCTGTCTCTCTCATTAAGAATTGTTTCTGTTTGGTATGTTAATATTTTAGTAGTCAATGCCATCTTTACAAGTTTTGATTACTCTATTTGGATAAGCCCATCAAAATTGTGATTTGGACAAGCACAAGTTGTCAACTTATTTGTCAAATATTAAAATGTATATATCTTAATAAATATTACTACTATATGTCTTGTATGTCCCCATCCTTAAGTTGGCTTCGTGCTGTTGGATGATGTATTAAATAAATAAGAATAAAAAGAAAAACAATTTTTAAAATTCGACGTGGCACAGTGAAATTTAAAACCATGACCTCCTGTACTACTGGCGCTGATGAGAAGTGAGTATTTAATATTTATCGACTTTTTATTTGCAGGTTGCAAGCAATAGAGAAAGACTTACCGAGCTTTGAAGAACGTCCCAATGTCATCATGAATGGACTTGATAGTCCGTCCAGCAGTCCGTCTTCTAGTGAACGTTCCCGTTCACCCTCTCCACCTCTAGACTTTCAGCATCTATCGGCCGTACCACAGCCTCCGCAGGTGCCACAACCACCCCAACTTCCTCAGCCACAGTTGCAACCTCCACCTGTACCAAATATCAACATTATCCACCATGAACCAACATATGGTAGTAACCCGGTGCCCGGTAGCAGGTATCATTCTGTACTGGGTACAGGTTACAGTTATACCAGCTCCCTGGCTAACAATGATATAGTGACGACAAACTCTCTGAACAATCTTTACTCCACCTCCACTATGGATGTGGATAAGCAAATATCATTGATATTGAAAGAAGCAAACAGCAATTTGAATTCGCAGGGACAGTCGAGTCCGAATCCACCATATCATCTGTATCATAAAGATGATATAACAAAATCACCTAGGGTAAGCGGAAACAGCATAAAGCTGATTTGGATTAAGAACTTTTCAGTTTTCTTACATTTTGATATCAAAATGTAATTATGTAGATATAGTTTCCTATGGGCCTTTATTAATTATATTTATTTATTTATCTATTTATTTAACAGATAAAAATGCAATAAAATCATAGATCGAACACACAATATAAACATTTACTATTTGAAGCGGTCAGCCACCAGAGGTTTCAGCTACATTATGGCAGCTTTGAAAATTCTTGTGGTTATGATGGGATCCCTTGCTCGTTGCTTCAGTGTATTTCTGACTCAATTGCACAGCAGGGAGTGCCGCAGGGTAGCATCTTGGGACCCCATATATTTCTTCTGTATGTTTTTTAGAGATAAGAAATAGACTTAAATGACTTAACTGAACTGACCTGACCTATTATTGACTAAACTGAACTGACCTGACCAATTATGATTCTATTTCTTCTCTCTATGGGAAATTCTGTGTAGTGGGGAAAACCCTGGAATATTTCTTCAAAGAGCTGACATTTTAAAATTATCTGCAGAGCATGGAATATTTTTGGCCCAGCAGATCTGGGGAGTCCACAGAGCCATTAATAAAACCTCAAAAGAAATGTACTGGCATACAGTTACACATACTTTCCAAGTTATCGACAACACCTCAAACCAATATACTCATTTTTTGTATAATAATAAGATCAAGTAGACAACTTCTACTCCTAGAAGTCTCAGAGTTGTGCGGGGGAGTTTACACACATATAGACAAAGAACACCACCATCATCAGAAGTTATTCCACATCCGAGTGAAATAAACTGTCTGAATATGAGACTTGAACCTGCGACCTCATAATCCGAACTCTACAAGTTACTTGCGAAGCGAACTTGGCCACTCAAACTCTTTCATTCTAATCTCTCCCTAATCATCTGTTGTTTTCTGCCTTGATATTCATAGTTGACTGGTGAGTGACTGTTCTTCTTTCGGTGCCATATCAGGTCCCCCTAACGTTGGCAATTACATTGGCGAGTTGTTCGTGGTTTTCGGCTAATCTGAATAGTTGTTCGGCACTGCGTATTCCAGTCCAATCGCAAATGTTCTTTAGCCATGACATCTGTTTCCTTCCAATTCCTCGGCTGCCTTCGATTTTACCTTTCATTATAAGCTGGAGCACCTTGTATTGGTCTTCTCTAAGACCATGTCCCAGGTATGATATCTTTCGCACCTTAACAGTGACAAATAATTCACGGACGGCATTCGCTCTATTTAATACTGCTTCGTTGGTCTGCATAGCTGTCCAGGATATTCGAAGCATTCTTCTGTGCAACCACATCTCAAACGCTTCCAGTCGACCGATCGTAGCAGCCTTCAGAGTCCAGGTCTCAGCTCCATACAACAACACGGACCAAATATAACATTTGATCATTCTTTGACGCAATCTTAGGTTTAAGTTGTCGTTAGAGAAAAATGATTTCATTCTCATGAAAGTTAAGTGCGCTGTTTCAATTCTGCACTTTATCTCTTTATCAGGGTCTAGATGTTCTGTGATATAACAACCAAGGTATTTGAATTGGGTAACTCTCTCAATGTTTTGTTGGTCTATCTGTAGGGAAGCATCGGCGTGCGGTTGGCGACTGAATATCATAAATTTTGTTTTATTGATATTTATCTTCAAACCCATTTCCCTTCCTGTCGTGTTTACACTATCCAACAACTCTTGAAGGCCCCGGACACTATCACACAAGATGACCGTATCGTCGGCATATCGAATGTTATTAATCAGTTCACCGTTAATCTTCACTCCAAGGTCTTTATCTTGCAAAGCCTTCTTAAATATTTTATCCGAGTATATGTTGAACAATAGCAGGGAGAGAATGCATCCCTGTCTGACACCTCATTGAATGCGACATTCATCGGTTAGTCTTCCATTGATTCGGACCACTGCTTTCTGCTTCCAATATAAGTTCTCTATAATTTTCAGATCTCTCTCATCGATTCCCAAAGTTCTTAGTATGTTTAAGTGTTTCATGCTGAACCCTATCGAAGGCTTTTTCATAGTCTATGAAACACACATAAATATCCTTGTGTTGGTCACGACACTTTTGAAGAAGTATATTTAGGGCAAAAAGTGCTTCCCGGGTGCCTAGTGCATTCCTAAAACCAAACTGCGTCTCATCCAGGTCCTCCTCGCACTGACTTCTTATCCTTCCATGTATTATGCGAAGAAATACCTTTAATGTATGACTCATCAGGCTAATTAGTGACTGTTACAAATAGTAAACTATTTATTTCATTTATGATTTAATTATATTTTTGCCTTTAACTATGTATGGTTTGTTTTCTTTTTCTTTTTTTTTTTGTTTGTTTTTTTTTTTTTTTTGGCCATATGATTGTTAAATAAGTAAATAATTCTATAAAACTTTATCTTAGATGAATTTTTCAAATATGAATATCTTTTAGGATGTCCAGATATGTTCTCTGTTATTATTTCTAATAAAAATAGGTCCAACACCAATGATTCCAGCCTAGATATCGACTGCCTGAGATTCCAGCCTAGATATCGACTGCCTGAGGATGCTGGGTAGGACTTTTCGGCATCCTGTGGGACTTTTTATCTACCTAGTATCTGCAGTTTCCTCGATTCACATCGTCATTCAAAAGAATACTGCTGCGTCAACAAAGTACCAGCATTAATATTTGTGCATTTTATTAAAAGTTTTCGATACAGCTCTTCAATTTGTAAGTCTCCAGTGATCCAGTGAAGACCTTTATTAACAATTCGAAAAAGTCTAATGTATTAAAACTTATATTGTACATTGTTTTATGTTTCAGTTTTTTAATTAATTTTGTTCAACAGGTCATGTCTGCTATTATAGCCAAGAAGCAGTTTTTTTTTTCAGACAAGCTGAAAGATTTCTCAAATGTTTTGGTGCATACAAGGATATTCATCATGAAGAGCAGTTTTGTTCAAACAAGCTGAAAGATTTTTCAAATTTTCAATGACAAGGATATTTGACGTGTTCAGTAGGAAATGGAACAAAGCCTCTCAAGGAGAAAGCACTAAATATTAAGCTCTCTTATGTGACGGCCACTTGGGGTGGCCGGGAGTTACTACTAGTTTTCTCTAACCTGGGGAATTTCGGGATGACTTCCGGGACACGGCTTTACTACGGGATCATGCTCGGACGCCAGCGTTTATAGGTTTGATTTCTCAGACAGTAAACGTGCTCTCTCAGGATGCTTCCCCTCTCCCAAGTCACTGTCAACGGGTACACTAGCCCAGGGTAGGTTCCAGTGGAGACAGGGTCCTCCTAAGCCAAGACAAAGTCCCCCGGGACTTCTGGTTCTGGTCTTTATTAAAGAGCTGGAGTTAAATTGTATTTGGGTGGATATTCTGGGGAGACTAAATGAAATATCGAGTAAATTAAAATAAAATTCTATTCTCTAATTATATACACACGGTGGTAACGGGGTCCTGTTACCAAGAAGCCTAGCAATAATGGGCGGCCAGAGGCAGAGGAGGTTACTTGGCTTTAAATTATTGTTACGCGCGGATTATACGGGGGCGGTAAAGCGGCAACGTTTAAGCGGTGCAGGGTGGTGGCAGGATAGTGATTAATAGCGGATGTTCCCAGGCGGGCGTGCAACTTACAGGGTGCGTCGAACACCACATCAAGCTAAGCTAGCTGCGCTCTAATTTGTATGGCACCAACAAGTATTAGCTACGGCCCATCATTCGCACGCTCTCTCCCGCACGCTCGAGGAACCTTGTTCGGCGCGGAAGACGTCCACCCCTGTTCCCGGATTTACGTCTCTCCTGAACGGGGCCGCAGACGGCCCGGGACGCCAGGCGCCGCCTAGCTATTTCAATTCGAACTAGCGCGGTCGCTGCTCTATCCGAATCTACTCCAGCCAATGCAGCTCCCAACCTCCAGAGCAGCCCGCCAGCGGAGACAGGGAAAGAACGGCCCTGCCCTCGAGAGGACAGGAAGCACCCGTGTACCGCCGATGCGGCCCACCCGAGCCAGACCCGGAGGCGGAGGACCACCGGGCTGCCTCAATCCAAGCCAACGCAATCGCTGCGCGTGGACCGATGACAGACCAGGAATATCCATACTCTGGACTCCCTTATTCGGGATACTGGGGGCGGCTTCCCGGAGTGTCGTTTTTGACTGGAACGGAGAGTGCAATCACTCCAACCGTCCCGATACACTATTCCTCCGCTCGGCCGCTTCCCCTGTGATCCCGGGGGAATCGGAGCCTCGGGACCGTGGCCCCCCAACCACCCAGGCGAAGCCCGCGAGCACCGCCCCTGGCGATGATAGCGTGCAGCGGCTTTCAGCAGGCCCCGTCTCACCGCCCGAAGGCACCCAGCGCTGCGACAGAGCGTTACACAATTTTACCACGGGCTTGCTCAATAATATTCGACTGTCACGTACCTGGGGCTTTCCTCGGCGGCGACGCTCACACGGCAAACTCTCCGGCGGTGCCCAGCACTGGCCTTGCTCTCTGCTCCTTCCGTTAACCTGATCTTTCACTCCCCGTATTCTACCACGGCTCCCTCACTGTCGACGTACTTGCTTCTTCACGGCGACACTCATACTACCGGCCATCTCCGTTCTCTCCGGTTGATATTCTCGATCGCGGTGACTATCCTTGCCCCCTCTTTACCACATATGTCGCTCGACAGCTGGGTCTCCGCATCTTGTTCCACTGACAACGTACGGGAATCCTTCCTCTGTTGTAAATGGTAATTGCAGTTTATTACGCGGTTGCATTTGCTGTTGCTGCATTTATTAATCGAGCTAAATAATCCCTTCACGATTAGTCACCCCGTGACACCTAAAATGGCGTCTTTGAAATTTCAGTTATTTTACTTATTAATTTTTCAACTTTTTTCAGGGACTATCAGAGAACAAAGAAGAGATCGAGGTTCAAAATGTTGAGATCAGAAAACATTTAAATCGATTAGTTCGTAAACCAGGCAAAAACTTCTGTGAATTGTTTCAAAATATTAAAACGTTGAAAGGTGATGTGGACATGCAAGTGGATGTGGTTAAATTAGTTATAAAAGAGTCGTTGAGGTTCAAAAGGCAACATCTAGCTTCGTTACTGGAAGAACACATACACACTTTGTTAAGCGTCGAAAATAAATGATAATTTTTGGATTTTATTTATTTTAAACCTTTGATTACTTTTTCTGTGTCAATTGTAAAGAGAATTTGTTGGTCAGTTATTTATTTTTACTTGTTTAATTACTCAATAGCCTGTTACATTGTTTTATACTGCCACCTAAGCCTAACAAAATATTTTTAACCAGTCATGTTAACATAACAATACAGGATGGCGCATTAGTATGATAAAGCTCGAGATGGCGCATTAGTGTGATAAAGCTCGAGATGGCGCATTAATATGATAAAGCTCGATATATCTGTGATGATAATAATAATGATGAACTGTCCAACAGACCAAAAGGACCAAATAAAGAACACTTAAAAATGTTATTGATACATAGTATACAATGCAAAAGTACAAAAGACAATATCGTCGCCATTAAGCCAAAAGCTCGTATCTCAATAACTACGGATTTTCAGGAGAGACAAAAAATTGAATTCTCTTTGTTATTTCGTGTATTATTCATAACGGATCGCACAATATGATATTAGAGCAAGAAAGACAAGATTGTTAAAGCTTAATATTAATTTATTTCACTATTAGGGAAAAACGAACAAAAAAACTCAACATAGCAAGTGTGTTATGGTAGTGAATTTTATTTTATTTATTTTTTATTTATTTTTATTTATTTATTCAACGAATCAACCATTTACAATAATAATAAGAACATATAAAACTACATTAGTCTTAAATAATCTATCTCAATATGAGAATATAACAAAAAAGTAAAACATAACCCGTACACTGTATGTATGACAATTCAATCAATAACAACACCTCTCAAAATGCCTCTAATTGAACGGTCAGAATCATTAAACATATCCAAGAGCTCCTAATACTCATTTGCAGTTCTCGACACTCTCGACATTGGACTGAGAAAGCCATAATTGGTTCGATGGAAGGGAACCACAAAAACCTCTCGTGCGGTCCGGAATCCTTAGAGAGACTAACTCAAGCAAAGAAGGACTATCAATTTTATTCACTAATAATTTATGCAAAAAAAAAAAACAAACATCACTGACAATCCTTCTACCTCTGAGTGACTGCAAGTGCAGCCAATTCCGCAAATAAGAAAAGTTAAGATCATTTATCTGCAAGCCCATTGTGTAAGCACAAATTCTTAAGAATCTATTTTGTATGGCCTCAATCTGATTGATATAAATATTGTAATTCTGACTCCAGACTACAGAAGAACATTCCAACAAAGAGCGAACCAGACCACAATACAGCCTTCTCAAGCTTTTGCATGAAAAATCCAGAGTTGATCTATGGATAAATCCTAACATTTTATATGCTTTAGATACTATGTACTCTATGTGATCCTTAAAAGATAATTCCCTATCCAATACAATGCCCAAGTCTTTAATCATTTCCTTTCTCTGTAAAGCATTAGAGCCCATGAAGTACACAAAGTCAATGGGAAACTGAGCTCTAGTGAATGTAATGCAGAAACACTTATCAACATTCAGAGTCAGAAGATTGTCACCACACCAACGAGCAAAACGATTTAAGTCTTCCAGTAAAAGTAAAGCGTCCTGTTTGGAACGAACAATCTTGAAAATGGTGATATCAGCAAACATCAAAATCTGACTATGCCTAAGTGAATGTATGTCATCGTTGATAAAAAGGTTAAAGAGGACTGGTCCACAATGTGAACCCTGAGGAACTCCTGAAGAAACAGTAATACTATCAGAAATGAAGTTTCTGATCTTTACACTCTGGGACCTACCCGTAAGGAAGCTGCGCACCCAAGACAACAAATTGGCATTAAAACCCAACAATGCAAGTTTTGACAATAATGTGTGATTAACCTTATCAAACGCTTTGGAGAAATCTGTATACACAGAGTCAACCTGTAACCTATCCTCCAAAGCTGAGACCAATACATTCTGGTAAAGAAGAAGGTTAGTTGTTGTAGATCTTCCTTTAAGAAAACTATGCTGCTGTTCGACGAAAACATGTCTGCATTCCCAAGTTATATGTCTAGAGACAAAAAAGTCAAGAAGTTTGGGTATCTCTGACTGAATACAAAGAGCTCTATAATTAGTAACCAAATGCTTTGGTCCATGTTTCCAAACATGTGGAAACTCGCCAGACAACAAAGACCTTTTAAAGAGAATCCTCAGTGGAATTGCCAAGGTGAAGATTTTAACAAATCTGGACCATAAGTAGGTTTATCTTTCAAACTACAGATACGATCAATGATATCAGCAGAAGTAACACTAGGCACAGTCATATTTACCGACTCACGCAAAAGAGGATTGGAACCGACACTCCCAGCTTTACCCTCATACACAGGTGAGAAAAAACCAGCAACAAGACCCACCAAATCATGCAAAGAATCACTTCTAACATCATCATAATACATAGCCTCAGGAAGATCATGAACCATCCTCAACTTGTTAATATAAGACCAGAAAGAACCCGGATTGTTTTCAAAATTATTCTCAGTATAAGCAATAAAATTTCTGTAACAAGTATCACGAAGATTCCTACATTACTCCCGGAGACCAGAAAACCTAATATAATAATCTATTCTACCATATTTCTCATATTGACTGTGTACCCTCTTCTCAGTTATCATGCCTCTAAGCTCGACACTAAACCAAGGATTTTTTACATCTCTTAACTGGAACAAACCGATCCACAGCATTAAACAGAACGTCATAAAAGCATTTCACAGCATCATTTAACTCCAACGACTCAAGATATTCCCAGTCAAACTCGGAAAGAAAATAATTCATGGCATAATAATCGACATTACGAAAGTCATAAAAATGCTCTTCGTGGGGTTCAGTTGGAGGTGTCTCAAGTGAAAAAGAAATGTTCAGGGGCACATGATGTGCAGTAGCAGGAAAAACCGGATCCAAAGACACACCAACGCATATGTTATCTATATTACTAAAAACTAAATCTAAAGATCTATTCTATTCATTAAGTACAATTTTTTTTTGGAACAAGCCCCTAAAGCCAAAACTGTTAGAAACAAGTGAGGCTGATGGACTGTAACCATTAATAACTGGAGCACTTTCAGCACTGCCTGTCCAAGTAACGTTTGGGCGGTTTTTCATAAAAATGTTTTAATAACTACATAATATGTCTTTTTTTTAATGAAAGCAGGCATCAAATTTGTTTACCAGTATACCCTATATTGTAGAAACAATGTACAATATTTCATCAAAAAAACTTTATTGTTTGAAAAAGTACAAAAATTAACAAATGATATAAACAAAATCATCTCTGAAGGCGAAATTTTCATGGTATCTGTCTATTGTTAAAAACGCCGTATAATGCGCCAAAAATGTGAACAACAAATCAAGTAACTTAAAAACAAGAACACTATAATTTTTCCCCTTGCAAACATTGCATTATATTTCAATAGAAAATGCAATAAAATAAGTGGTGTGACTTACGGGCAGCCTGTGATTATTAAAATAATTTTGTAAGATCCAGTCTAGGACACCCTATAATTAATTATAATTGTTTCTCATACTTTGTATTATCACAGATACTAGTGGATCTGTGCATTAGGCGAAATTCCACCGTAATTCAATAAATTTTTAAGTTTGAACGTTATTGAGGTTTTTTTTTTTTTTTTTGTCATAGAGTATACCTCTATAACCTCAGTGCGACTAAGCACAGACTTTTATGTGTTTGACATTCAGTGTAAGTGCATCTGTTTGACATAGAGTAATATGTGTTTGACATTGACAAATTAGATATTAATGGTCAGCTCAGAACTGACAAGGAATCAGGGGAATCTGACTATCTAATTAAAAACAACAGCATCGTTCAATCTGTTTTTAACACATATTGTACATAAATTTTATCTTTTTGTGCTTAAAAGGGGGTACAAAGTGTTTTCATGTGTTAATATATAGATATTGAGCTGAACTGTAGAATTGCTTCACCCTGTATATGTGGGTTCTAGGGGGGTCAAATTCGCGTTCATTTGAAGAAATTTTCTCAACCCAAAGTTGCAGTCGCCTCAATAGCGAATTTTCATAGAAAATATTCGCAATAACTTACAGACTGTTGAACCATATACTCTATATTTTCGGGGCGCAGCAGGTGCGTCAATTTTCATAAGAATTTTACACTATAAGTACAGCATATTACTAAAAGTAATACTCTTAATTTAAACAGGCGTTGAATACAAGCGCATTTTGAGAATTTCTCTATTATCATAAAAAATGTGTTCTAGCTCCTCTGAAAATCCTAGAAGCGTAATTGAAAGAAGTGTACAAATACGTTATAAAGTGAATGTTTGATGCGGTATTCTTGGAAATAAAATTATCGGCCCTATTTTCATTGACAGGCAGCTTAACTTAGATGACCTGACCTGACCTACTTTTGAACGTAATAGAAAATTATATTGGGGAATTCCCTCTGGCTCGGCAGCATTAGTTTTCATACAAGACGGTGCACCTGCTCATAATGCTGCTATTAATTTTGAATACCTAAACCAGCAGTTCCAAGGGAATTGGATGGGTATTAAAGGGCCATTTCAATGGCCTGCAAGGTCACATGACCTTGCGCCTTTAGATTTTTTTTTGGGCTTATATAAAGAATAAAGTTTTTACCACAGTTTCGGAAAATGTGGACATATTGAAAACAAGAATAGGAAACGCGAAAATCTTAGTCCACAAAGGGTTTTGAATGCAGCGCGAGGTGTACTAAGAAGGTGTCAAACGTGCATTAATAAAAATGGTTTGCATTTCGAACAATATTTATAGCTTTGTTATTAATGTTGTTTTGTTAATAATGTTTAATAAAGTTCTTGTTTTAAGTTCTTTTGCATAGATTACTATTTTTCTTTTATTTCCTTGGTGAAAGGTTTTTTCAAATATCTCCGTTGTTGTCTATGATGAACCCATGAAATTTGGTATGAGTGTATTTGGGATGAACCGCTGTATTTCAATATGTAACAATGCACAGGGTGTTCCATTTGCACTAACCAAGTTGGGATGACTTCCGGTGAAACCAGAAGCTGACTGGTGTTCCCATTAGCTTTATTGGATAGTGCAGAAAATTTTATTTTAAGACTATAAATTTCAACTCGATACCACAAAAATGTCCAGATATATGGGAGCAGGCCTTTTTTTCGGAACAGACGATATATATATATATATATATATATATATATATATATATATATATATATATATATATATATATATATATATATATATATATATATATATATATGTATGTATGTATGTATGTATATAAACATAAAAATTGAAACTGACCTCGGATATGGGTTCTAGGGGTCCTAGTTCTCGCTCATTTGAAAACATTTTTGCAAAGTCTCACTATTCATACCTCTCCATTAGTGATAAAAATTCACTAAAATTGAGAGTAAGTGTGAAAATTTACTGAGTCAGGGAATTTTTCTCCGTGTCAGGGAAGAATTATTTGTTTCCGTTTTATGAGAAATAATTAAAACACAATGATAGGTGCATATTTCTATAAAGTAGTGTTTTTGTTCGTTTGTAAGTAAAATGGTGTATATTCTATAAATGTAATTTTGGGGAAGTGTGTTTTCTGCCATGAGGTGAAGACCCAGTGTATTCAGTAGTAGTGTGTTACCGATTTTAGGGGTAGATTGTAGAATATCAAAGTCAAGAAAATGCGTTTTGGCATGTCAGGAAAATCGGGGAAGCGTGAAGAAAATTGATATGCTGTTTTAAGTGGGAACCCTGTGCATGATTTTGCATTTAAGTTCGTGGCTTAATAATTTCGTGCTGCGTAATTTTATATCACATTTATGTGCACATCAGTATTTTATTATTTTTATTTATTATAGTTGCCTTAGTGTATTTTTGTACTACTTAAATAAAATTGGAGAAACCAAATAGTCTGAATAACTTTTTCATCAATATCTGTGACAATATCAGTAATCCACTTAGGGGGTCGAAAATTCAGACTGAGGACCTGATGAATATAGATTCCTTCACGATGCTGACTCCAACTTGTCACTTGGAGGTAGTGAAAATAACTAGGGACCTCAAGCAGACCATGTCTGTGGGAATGGATGAGCTACCTATTAAGATACTGAAGGATAATGCTGACATTATAAAGGTGATCCAATTTGAGTTTCCTATGTTCGCAGCACCGTAAATCAAGAAGTTGTCAAAAAGCACTTAAGTGTCAACTGTTAGTCTGACACTATACATTTACGAAATGGATCGCTTAACCACCGCTCAGCGTGTCAAAATTGTTGAATTGTTTTACAGAAATAACAATTCTGTACGAACTGTGTACAGAAATTTACGGGAAGATTATGGTCAATTTAATCGTCCCACTGAGCGAACAATTCTCAATGTAGTGCAAAAATTTCAAGAAACGAGGCATGTGCATCATCGTGGCATCCGATTAGCAGAACATATTGCTGCTGTAAGTGAAAGTGTGGCCGAAGACCCGAAAGTGTCGATTCGTCGGCGTTCACAGCTTTTAGGCTTATCTTACGGCTCCCATTGGCGAATTTTGCACCAGTACTTGCATCTAAAGCCGTATAAAATTCAGTTAACACAAGAACTGAAGCTGAGAGACTATCGAAAGCGAAGAATTTACGCAGATTGGGTGTTAGAGCAGCAGGAAGTTGATGCAGACTTTTCAACAAAAAATATTCTTCATCGATGAGGCACATTTTCATTTGTCTGGCTATTTCAATAAACAGAATTGTCGAATATGGGGTGAAGAAAATCCTTATATGATCCAGGAAACT